>JARKIC010002544.1:0-58061 GCA_029378375.1 Mycena olivaceomarginata
TTGGCGAGCGGGATATATGGCGTTGTGAAGGTGGGTTTTCGTACCTGTTTTTTGGGGGAAGAGCGGGGAGCGGGGGAGGGGGCGTGGCGCGCGGAGAGGGAAGCGCGCGCGGGCGTGGCACGATGGGAGGACACTGCAGGGCAGCGCGTGGGTGTGGGGGTCAGTGAGGGAGCCGACGCCGGCCTGGGGCGGGGTGTTGGAGTGGAGTGGCGTCCACCCGCCCGTTGTCGCGGCCGTCGGACTCGTGTGGATGGCTGCGAAGGGAAGGAGAGGCGGTGGTGCTTTATATGTACGCGACTTTGGGCGTCGGCGTTGCTTGATGCCCGTGATCGGTGTTCCGATTCGAGTCGCGCCGTTTCCCTATCTGCGGTGCTGCGGTGGTGGGGAGGGAGGGGGAGGGGGGAGGGGAGCTGCGGTGTGCAGCGCTACCCCGTGGATGGGCTCAGTGTCGAGGGCTCGGCTTCGCACCGTGCCTCGCGCATCCTAGCCTTCTCCATCCTCGTTCCCCCTCTTCTCCGCGGTCCCTCCCGCTCTTCCCTTTCTCCTTTCTCCTCGCTCCTACTCTTCCCTTTCACCCCGCTCTCGCTCTTCCCCACCCCTCCTCTCCCTCTCCCCCCTCCCGCTTCCTCTCCTCTTCCCCACCGTTTACGACTTTCACTAACCTCGCCCCTCCCCAGGTCGTAGCCACCTCCATCTTCGTCCTCTTCTTCGTCGAGTCCCTCGGGCGCAAGCTCTCGCTCTTCATCTCCGCCGTCGGCATGGGCGGCTTCTTCATCATCGGCGCGCTGCTCAAGGAGTTCCCCCAGCCCGCGACGAGCAGCGTCGCGAACCCCGACCCCCCGCCCTCCTCCAAGGCCATGGCCGCCATGCTCTACCTCTACGTGTGCTTCTACTCTATGGGTGCGCAGCGTCCAAAACGCGTTCTTTCAATTGAAGTAATTGCAATGCTGATTATGAATGGCGGCGCGTGTAGGATGGGGCCCCCTCCCATGGGTTTACTGCGCGGACATCTTCCCGACGCGGACGCGGCACTACGGGCTCGCCGTCGCGAGCGGGAGCCAGTGGTTGTGGAGTGCGTCTCATTTCTTCTCGATAAGACTGAAGGATGATGCTGACTGGAAATAGACTTCGTGCAGGCCAAGGTGACGCCGAGCATGATCACGACGCTGGGGTACAAGATCTTCCTGATGTTTGCGACGGTCAATATCGGCGCGATGGCGACGTTCTCGCTGTGAGTTTCTCACTTTGCCGTCTGCTACTTGGCTCTGCTACCTACACCATCTCCCGTTCCATCCATCTTCCACTTTTTCGCTTCCACCCTTCCCACCCTCCTTCATCGTCCGGCGATACCTCTCCACCTCCTTCCATCCCTTGTCCCCGTCTACTTAGACTTGTCCGCTTCCCATCTCCCCCTCACTCCATCTTCCATCTCTCGCGATCGCTCGGCACCCCCGTCGTCCGCACATCCCTCTCTGCTCCTTGCTTCACCTCCCATCCTTCCCGTCTTCTTCGTCCCTTTCCCATCCCTCGCCTCCTCGCTTCTTTCACTTCATCCGCGAGACTCCAATAACTCACAACCCTTCTCCCAGCATCATCCCCGAAACCAAAGGCCGCTCCCTCGAGGACATGGACATCATCTTCGGGGAGCACGACGCAGGAGGCGCGCACAGCGAACATCGCTGCGCGCGAGACGGAGCTCGATAGGGATATCCGCGGCGACGTGCATGTGGGACGAGAAGACGGGGGACGTTTGAGTGCGCTTGCTGCCTGTCCTAGCCTCGCTTCGCTGTTCGGCTCGCCTCTCTCTTCGCCTCGTTGAGGGGGAGGAGCAGGGAGGAAGATAATTAGTTTACTATTACGACCATGGCCTTTAGTTTAGTTGTGTACGCTTCGTGCTTCGCCGACGCTAACGATACGTTTTAGTTACGGGACGAGATTTTGTATGATATGTATATTTTGGTGGATTGCTCGCCAGTCGTTGGGAAGAGGCTGCGTCGTAGGCGTTGGCCTGAAATGGAAACGCGGCAAGGCGGTTGCTGCCCCTAGTAGCTAGGCTTCGGCCGAGATCCGGCGGATTTCGGGGGACCCTAGACTCTAGGGATTAATCAAACGTAGGGGCCCTAGACTCTAGGGCATTGTGGGACTGCAGGCACTGGCGGCTCAGAGAAAGTTGGCGAAACGGGCTTTGTCCAGGCTCATCTGATCTAATGCGGGCCTGAGCGGGCCGGGTACTCCGAAGCTAAGTTGAGGAAAGCTAAAGTTCAGTTGGCGGTGAAATGCGCGGATGAGCTCTTGCAATTGGCAGAACGGCAGAATTTTCATACGAAAGTTTGTGTGGATTTCAGAAGAAAATGGAACTGGAGTGGGACCTGGGCACTGGGCAAGCACTGGCAATGGGAGAAGAGCCTGAGAAGATCGAATCGACTCGGAAACAAGAATCGAGATCCGTCATGTTCGAGACAGCTTCTCCATTGATGCTGATGTCTACCCCAAAACTGTTAATAAACAAGGATCTTGAGATGATCTTTAATTGCATTGCTGTCAAATAAGTAATTGCTGTTGCGGCGTTGCCAACTTGCCGGAGCTTTGGGATGGTGACAGCTATCACTTTGCTCTCTCCTTCTACGATCCCTGTCCGGGAGTCATGTCGTCTACCGCCGTTCGAGTTCTTCCCAACCAGTGCATTTCTGGTACGTCTCGTCTCGAACTCTAGCTCGGCAAGGACCTACCGCCCGCTCCAAGACTTCCAATTTGGCCGCACCCTCGGCGAGGGCTCCTACTCCCACTGTGAATGCGCTGGTTGACTACGCTCGGTGTCTTCATACTGACATGTTGTTCAAGGTGAAGCTGGCAACCTCGCGCACAGATGGAAAGCAATATGCAGTTAAGATCATCACGAAAATCCACTTGTTTCGCGCGAAGAAAGTCGAGACGGCCGCTGCCGAGCGCGAAGCTCTCATACGACTACGTGGCCATCCCGGAATCGTATCCCTGTACCGTGCGTTCCACGACGAAGGGAGCCTTTGTATGTTCTAGTTAATCCTTCCTCCCCGGCTTCCAACTTTCTTCAGATTTCATCATTGACCTCGCAATAAAACGGATGATAAACACGTAAGTGCTAGCTCAGTCGGGGGAATAACGACTCGATTGCTATCTACCTGATAAACAACGTAAGTGCTAGCTAAACGAGCCGTAAGTAAAGAAGCTAACGGAAGATAGGAAAGGATACGTACCTCAGTCGGGGGAATAACGACTGAGGTACGATATCGTAACGACGAGGTATTTAAGGGAGCTGGGCGATCGGTAGGTAAGGAGGTAGAGGTGAAATAGGATGAAACAAGAGGGAATACGGTGCTAACGGGCGACGCTCGCAAGAGCGCCGCCCCGACTATATGGCCAGCCGAGCCATCTGGTTAACACTCCCCCTGGCGCGGATGTCCATAGTAAACTAATAGGTAGGAAAAGGAAAAGAATGTATCGTAAGAACACACCGGGAATAAATGGGCATCTCCGCCCCTCCTCCATCCACCCTCCTAGTCGGTGAGGCCGAGCGCGCGTACAAGCGAAAGATGAGCGTCCCGAGGAAGGATCTTCGTGAAGAGATCGGCGAGGTTGCTTGCCGATTCTACGCGGAGGATCTCGATATCCCCATCGGCGACGCGTTCGCGAATGTAGTGCTCGCGAATGTCGATGTGCTTGACGCGAGCATGTCCCTTCGCGTCCTTCGCGAGCGAGGTGGCACCCATGTTGTCGCAGTGCAGGACGGCGGGCTTCTCCTGGGGCATGGCTAGCTCCCCCAGGAAGCTGTACATCCAGACGGCTTGCTTCGCGCTGCGCGTCAACGCGACGTACTCCGCCTCCACGGTTGAGAGCGCGACTGTCGCTTGCTTCTTCGACGACCACGACACCGGCCCACCCGACATCATGAACACCTCGCCCGACGTCGAACGGCGCGTCTCCAAGTCCCCGGCGTAATCCGCGTCCACGTAGCCAATGGGCTTGATGCCCGAGCCCACGCCGCGCCGATAGGTAATCTTGTAGTCGATCGTCCCCTTCACGTACGCGAGCAGGTGCTGTACAGCCTTCCAATGCTCCGGTTGGGGATTCTCGACACAAGACGCGAGGCGCCCGACGCTAAAAGCGAGGTCGGGGCGGGTGGTATTGGCGGCGTGCATGACGGAACCGGTGGCCTCCCGATATGGCTTGTCCGCCATGAACTCGCGGTCGGCCTGGGACAGCGGTTCCTTCGATGCGACGATGGGCATACCGACGGGGAGTGGGGTCGACTTGGGGTTGCAGTCCGCCATGCCGTAGCGCTCGAGTACACGTAGTAGATATTGCTTGGACGAAATTGATAGAGTGCCGGCGTCCGGGTCGTACTCGATAGCCATCCCGAGGGCGACGGCCGTGCGGGGTACGTCGGTCACGTCGTAGGCGGACTTGATCCCGGCCTGAGCCTCCTCAGCCGCGGCAGTTGAGGTGGAAATACCCTCGATGTCGTCGGTGTATACACCAATAACAGAAGTCCCAGCCTCCGACTCGCGGATACGGATAGCAGGATCGGCGCGCGAGCGAACCCAGTGCAAGGCACCGAGCGTCTCGTCGAGATGCTGCGCCCAATTCCGCCCAGACTGCATGAAGCCGTAGAGGGACCGCTTCATGAGACACACCTTGCTCTCTTTACCCGGCACGACGAAACCTTCCGGCTGGCTCATGTAGACTGTCTCCTTCATTTCGCTGTTCAGGTAGGCGCTGACGACGTCCATGGCCCACATCACCCATCCAGGTTCTTCCACGCAGATGGCCCACAACATTCTCAGTGACTCGTAACGGACAACGCCCGCGTAAGTCTCAAAGAAGTCGACACCTGCGATTTGCTGGAAGCCTCTGGCGACTAGGCGGGCTTTCCACTTGATGATTTCCCCCTCGACGTTGTACTTGAGTGCGAACACCCACTTACAGTCGACGACGTTCGCGCCGGGGGGTTTATCAACAAGGTCCCAAGTCTCGCGACCGACCAGCATCGCGTACTCCTTCTGCATCGGCGCCGTCCAGACTTCCGGGTGCCTCATGGCCTCCTGGTAGCTCTGGGGCACCGACGCAGTCGCAGTAGTGAGGGCAGCAACTGCCCGCGATTTCTTCTTGGTGGTGCCGACTGCCCAGGGCTCGCGCGCCGCCTTCGCAGCTGCCTCCTCAGCCTGCGAGTCGCGCGAGTCCAGGAGCGCCTTGGATGGGATGTGCGTGCGTCCGGAGCGCCTAGGCTCGACCGTCGTTACAGCGTCAGGTTGAGTCGTCAATTCACCAGCCTCAGGTTCATCTAAGCCAGGAAGAGCGTCAGTGGTATCCGGGATTAAGGCAACTGGAACGTGCGGGTCGGGTTCCCCAGCATCCTCCACGGCTCCCCCTGCTGGGGCACGCGACCAGTGGCCGGCTCCTTCCTCGAATACGAACGTCGCGCGAAGGAAAGAACTTGCGGGAGGTGGGATCCCAGAGTTGATAGCCGGCGGTGTTATTGTAGCCGACCATCACGGCCTTTACCGTGTGAGAATCCAGTTTTGGTCCCGCGGGCATCACCTTCGCATACGCCGCTGATCCAAAGACTCGCAGATGGGCGATGTTGGGCTTACGCCCGTACATCATCTCGAACGGAGTGACGCCGCCGGTGCGCGTTTTGGAGTGGAACCACTGAAGGTAAGCCGCGGTTTTCATCGCGAGAGGCCAGAAGGACTTAGGTAGCCCGGAATCCGACAGCAGGCAGCGCCCCAACTCCACCGTGCTGCGAATTCCTCGCTCGCTCACACCGTTCTGCGCCGAGGAATGGGGGGTGGTGGTCTCAAGGATAATTCCCTTCAACCTGAAGTACGCCCTCCACTTCTCATTGATCCACTCCCCTCCGTTATCCACCTTGACGACCTTTAACTTCTTTCCAGTCTGGCGTTCGAACTCCGTCTCGTACGCGACGAATGCTGTCGAGGCTGTCGTCCGCGGACTTGTGCTGCAAGAATTCCACCTTCGGGCCGCCAATATAGCCAGTCCATGATGTGGAAAATATATCGCGCTCCTCCGACCCCCGTCAGCTGGGCGGGACCCCACATGTCTAGGTATTCCCGCTCGCCAGCTTCGGTCTCCGGTTTGTGGATGCCATCGAATGGACGGCGCGCCTGCTTCCCAGACAGGCAATCCTCGCACATCCCCGAATCGTCTCCAGTGGCAACGCTCATCCCCTCAACACGATCGCCCGAGATAATCGCGTCGAGCCCAGTCTTCCCCACATGGCCAAGACGGCGGTGCCATGTATTCTTGTCAACAGGTACATCTCGCGACCGCGGGGTGGAGGTGGCGAGCGCGTGTACGCCTTCATCAATCAGCTCAACGACGTACATCCCGTTGACCAGTTTTGCCTCCATTATCGCCGCGCCTGCGGGGTCAGCGATAATCGCCGTGCCCCTCGAGAAGGTTGTCGTAAAGCCCTTCTCGTCGAGTTTAGAGACTGATATGAGGTTGGACGATAGGTCTGGGGTGTGGAGCGCGTCGATGTTGAATACGCGTTTCACCCCTCCGAGGACGGTCGACTTTCGCACGACACCTGTCCCTGAGATGCGGAAGGTAGACCCTTCAACACCGGTTCCTTCGCGATTTTCAAAGGGCTGGTAGCTCTCGAAGGCGACTCGATTTCCAAAGCAGTGGTCGGTACATCCCGAATCCAGGATAGCGACGGTACGTCCTGCAGTTTGTGATTGGAAAGCGCTGACCGGGATTGTCGCGACAGTATACGCAACGCCTTCGACGTCCTCTGCTTCAGCGATCACGAAAGACGAGGCGTCCGACGTCGGTGAGGACACCATCTCGAACGAACTAGCCGACGCGGATCCCCCCAAAGTGGAAACACCGTTGAGTGGATCCAAGTAGGCGCCAATATCGAGCTCGGTAACCGCATCTGATAAGTCCGACCAGTCCATGAGCGCGGCGGGTGACGCAAGGACGCTCTCCCCCTGGAAACGTACGTCCTGCACCCCGCTCATGTCATACACGCTCACGTCTGCAGCGGGCACGGTCCACGCCGCAAACATATACGCAGGAGCGGTATTGGCGGAGTTCGCGGTCGGGGCGCCGTGCTTCTTTCCCTGCCACCACGACGGGTACTGACCAGCCTTTCCTCCGCCGGGATGGAAACATTCCTCAATGGTATGTCCCTTCCTCCCCACCGTCATGCACGTTGGATTAGTACATACTAGGGCCTGGCGGGCGGCGCGACGTGCCGCAGAGTTGGCATGCTGGTGGTTCGCGGCGGTGGCGGCTAGCGCGGTCGTGGGGATCGTTACGCGGTTCCTCGACTGGTCTTCCTCGATGAGGAAATTAATCACCTCGGCGGACGAGGTGAACGTGCGGAGAACGGGGGTGACGTGCCTCCACTCCTCGCCGAGTGATGTGATGAAGGTCGAGCGGAAGACGCTATCAGTGATGGCAGCGCCGACGTCGTTCGCAGCCTGGCGTAGCTTGCGCATAGTCGCTGCGTGGTCTATGACCGACGCACCCGGAGCAAGGTACGTGGAGTTCAACTCCCGCTGTGCACGACTGAGCGCCATGTCGGTCTGCCTCGCGTAGATATCCTCAAGTGATTTCCATGCGTCGAACGCACTTCCATCCGTCTTGAGCCCAACGCCAACGGGGTCCTTGGTGTTGAGGATTAGAATGCTCAGGGCGATGCCGTCGCGGTACGTCCACTCATCGACGGATGGATACCGCGAATAGACGGTGGTTGGTTCGGCGGGGAGCGCAGTTGTGAGAGGGTTGAGTGGGGCGGTAGGTGCGGCTCCAGCGGTACCGGCCGCAGGAGGAGGAGAGGGGTTCAAAATCGTGCCGTCAATATATCCGCTCAACCCACGGCCTTTGAGGTGAGCAAGGATCTTCGTTTTGAACGCCGTCCATCCTGTACCATCGAATTTTTCTGACTCGGAAAGCACAGGTATGCCAGGCGCCATAGACGACATGGTTAGGGGTAGGTGCGAGACACAATATATGCCAGGGAGTTTCGCGGTAGGTCTGAGTCGAACAGGGTATTCCCAGTAGGCTGATGGATAACACGATATAGGTTTATTCAAGCGCGGGCGGGGCCCATAACCTGATAAACAACGTAAGTGCTAGCTCAGTCGGGGGAATAACGACTCGATTGCTATCTACCTGATAAACAACGTAAGTGCTAGCTAAACGAGCCGTAAGTAAAGAAGCTAACGGAAGATAGGAAAGGATACGTACCTCAGTCGGGGGAATAACGACTGAGGTACGATATCGTAACGACGAGGTATTTAAGGGAGCTGGGTGATCGGTAGGTAAGGAGGTAGAGGTGAAATAGGATGAAACAAGAGGGAATACGGTGCTAACGGGCGACGCTCGCAAGAGCGCCGCCCCGACTATATGGCCAGCCGAGCCATCTGGTTAACAGTCGAAGCGCGTGCGAGCCGCCGTAAACAATCCCCTGGCCGGAAGGGTCTGCAGACATTTAACAGCGCCGAGAAATCGGATTTTTTGCTGGCTTGTCAAATCTCTTCTGAGTTGAGACATTAGTATAGACAAAGACGGCGCGCAAAGAAAATCTGACCATTCCTGACGCTGTGCGACGCTTGGACAGGATGGAGGTCCACCCTGAACAAGCAACACAACTCGCATGAAAACCAAGAAGCACGTAACGAGGCGGAATCTTCCAAACATGAGAAAGAGGATGATGAAAATGCCCTAGTTTTCCTGCGACTTTTAAACTGTGGGGTAGACGTCCGACTTGGCAGGCTGGACTGAATTGCCGATCTATTTGTTTATGTTTCTTACTGCATAAGAGTGGCTATAGAACGTCTATGGCGACTTCCAATGGAGTATGTAGTCGCTGTTTCGTTTGGTTGAGCTTGGTTCGAACTATACGTCTTTCCCTTGTGTGGTTGGCTGGCGTTACAGAGCATGTTGTGGTGCGCGCCCGGGGTCTTATTCGGCCAGTCGTGGATGTGCAGCAACTGACCTTCATCTAGCTCCAACCGCAACATGTATGAATAGTGTTCCTCGGGAAAGCGGACGCGCTGCAGCACTACCGCAGGGACAGATATAATGGCAGTGAGTTTCTGCTTGGGTGACTTCGATCAGGACGGGGGCCAAATATGCCGCGGCCGGAAGTCTGGAGTATTGGCTATGTAGCCTACGAGTCTCAAGCGTACATACGTATTTCTGCGCGAGCAATAAGCGGGAGTGAGAGTTGCGTGAAAGAACGACGAGCCAACGACGGACCGGACCAAAATGGAATCAAGCCATGGCCTTCGAGCAGCCATCGAGTGCCAATGAAAATTGAACACGACAATTCTTGAGTCAAGCTGAGAAACGTTGATCTCGGCCTTTCGGCATTCAATATGAGACGAAACATGCTAAGCACAATACATGCAATTGTAAGAAGTAATACTCAGACGGGCACGAATAGCGTGAACGGCTTGTATTGCATACCTGTAAGAAGTAATACTACAAGATAAATAAGTAAGTGAATCAACGAAGGAAGTAAGAGAGAGACAAACCTCAGACGGGCACGAATAGCGTGAACGGCTGAGGTCTGTCTCCAAGGTGAGTCGTTAAATAGGTAAACGAAGCTGTAAATAAATATACTACATCTGGAAGTAAGCTGTACAATAAGCTGTAGACAATGCGGAGTCGAAATATAGATGAGAGAAAGGGGATGGTGCATCGAGCCTAGACTCTAACAGCAATGATTCAGTATTGACGGGGAACCTAGATATACCGGTAACATAACGGCTCGCTCGTTGGATCCATCATGTCCCGAATTGACACAAGGGGTGCAAGGTTCCGCATCTTCAGCTGAAACGCCAGGGTGATGTTCACAAACGGGGGATCAACACTGGAGCGGCCCGATACGTCGAACAGACGGTGAGGCAAGTCCAGCTGTTGCCAATTCCACCAAATGCGATCCAAATTCGCGTGGTGGAGATAGAACAGAGGATCTGAAATGCATTAGTGACACGCAACACGCAGTCGAGACAGATATGCACCTCCGGGGCTTGAATACACGTTGACCATCTCCCCGTCCACCGCAAAGTGGCCTATATATCAACGAGGCACGAGTTAGAACGATACGCGCACAGCATCTGTCCAGAGAGAATACATACCTCCGTCGTGCAATTTCATGGTCGGAGTGACAGGCTGCCCCTCGAGCTCAATACGGAAATGTTCGAACGTCGGCTGCTTGGTTGTATTCGCAATCTGAGCAGATGATAAAGCCCATGCGTATGCGTTGTTGAAGTTGCGAGTGAGGCAGTGGTTCGTAGGGATCGTGCCCGGGCCAAGAGAGAGATTATAGGAAGCAAATGGTCCGGTGGTGATACAGCCGCCCCCGGTGCCAGGTACCCACTCTGGGGAATTGGTAAAATTGTTGAATGGACCAGCATACCCTGGGATGTAGATCCCATTTCCTGTTGAGAGATCAGTTAAGGGAAGAAAGGCCTTGAGGTTTAATGACCTCCGAAACCATGGATAGGATCGAAGACGGGCGAGTTGTCAATCCTGTATCACTGTTCAGAACTCGGGAAAAAAAAGGACGACACAAGAACATACTTGTTAAACATATCGACGTCTCGACTCCAATCCCAGTACCTGCGGGACGTGAAAACCAAATTTTAGAAAGATTAAGACGAGCACTAACGGGAGGGCGCCGACGAAATCACACTCGCTCCTCAGAGTCTGCTCGAATACATTCAAGAAGCGTCGGTGCCATGGTAGGAACTGCCCCTGGATGTACAAATGTCAAATAGTTGTGGCCGAAACTGATGGGAACTCACCACAAGATGTATTTCGTCCGTAAGGTTGATATGAACAGCCTGGAAGTCGTCGAAACGCGTTCGGGCGGGCTTGTTAAATCCATTAGTGGGTCGGGCCTGTAGACATTTGACAGCGTCAAGATAACAGATTTTTTCCTTGTTGGTCAAATCCCTCCTTAAAGTGAGGCATGGGTAAGACGAAACAGTGCAGAGGGAAAATCTGACCATTCCTGGCGCTCTGCTATGCTTGGGCAGAATGCTGCCCCGGCATGGACGAGCAGGACGATTTTGGCAACGAGATAGAAGCCGACAAAGAGGGAGGTTCGTCCGAGCATAAAGAAAGATGAGGGGCCCACGAGAAGTGTCATACTGTGAAGCGGCGTTTTAACAGTCAAGAAATTACGGCAAATCGTAAGTGAACCAGATAACCACTATCAGAATCGGCGGCCCGGGAGCAACATCGCCATGACGAGTATGTTGGAATTCCGAGTCCATCGCTCGCCATCTCCCATGCCATTGTTGCGCCGTTGACTGGTGTATTAAGGCAGCAGGTACTATGCCTTTCCCTATCCCCTTCATTTACCTTATTCTGTGTTGTTCTCTCTCCCTTTGGTTAAATACTACTTCCCAGTTAGTTTAATTCACCTACCTTTAGTTTAAGTAGTTCCTGGCGGATTGTAGTATAACTATAGTTTCTGTTACAGAGCCGATATACTGATGTCAAACAAGTAAGGATCAGTATAGTCTCTGTTACAGAGCCGATATACTGATGTCGAACAAGTAAGGATCAGTATATGGTCCGTTAGCAATCACGATCATGTTGTTGACTGACCGCCTGATTTTGAACACTGCAGTACAGTGCGTGATGGTAGCCAACAATTCTGAGGATATTTGAGCATGTAGAGAATTCGAAAAGAGTATGGGCTCTCACTTTCAGCGAAGTGGTTCAGCCAGAACTCAGGATGCTATGGGATCAGTTTGTAGACACAAAAAATCAAACCACGTCACAAGCCGATCTCATATCGGGACAACGGCTGGATGAAACACTTAGCGTCCGCGGTACACATCCATCTAGGCGTTGATTTAGATCCACATCAATATCCTCAATTTATTGCGGGCCGATTCATTGCAATACGAAGGAAAAGAGAACTGCTGGCACAGCCACCTTATTGCGTAATCAGTCGGTCAGTCAACAAGACTAGGCTCGTTCCAGCCTCTCTCGTGGACTGGACGTGAAATCTGAAGATAGTCGTTCAGATCACGGACACGAGAGAGGCTGGAACTTACGAATACAGCCGAGTACGAAGTGCCTCGGAGTTTGAAATTGAAATGCCTTGGCAACCGCTAACGATCAGCTCCATCAATTATCGCCCAAAAACCTCGAAAAGAAATACTCAGAGCTCCTTCATTACCTGCGGTAGAATCCACGAAAAAAATCTGAGCACCTCATATTGATCGAAATTTGTATCTGCAACAAAAACGGCTCGATTGGGAGCTTTGGAATGTGCGTAGGATATGCCATCATAATTTTCAAACTCCGAGGCACTTCGTACTAAGTTGTATTCGTAAGTCCTAGCCTACAACAAGACGTCCATCTGCTAATGCTACTATCTATCTCTATCTATCCATCCCTCCCTCTACAGTCTATATGTATTCCCCACCGGCGATCTTGATTACTACAAGACTATACTTAGTATAACTACTGTGTAGTTTGCGAATGAATCCCCTGCGTGTTTGCGAGGGTCTTCTGCTATTCCCGAGTAAAGGCCGTGGCTGCCTTTACTTCAACAGAGTACGCGACATTGCATGGAAAAATGCCAGAAATGCGAGCTTTAGAGGACGCATGTGCGGAAGTGGTGAATGACCCTGAACACTTGACATCAGGAAAACCGGATGTAACTATGGCCACTATCCAGTACTGTCAAGTGCTGTCAAGCGCTATCAAGCGCTGCATAGCGCCCATAGTTACATTCGGTTTTTCTGATGTTCAGTAAACCGCGCAAAATCAGCAGGAAATGGAGTGGCAAAACTAACATTAGCACAAACTAGTGCTGGCCAAATATGAATACGATACGTCAAATGGCGTATTGTATTCATATTCATATCGTATTCAGTTAAGGTTGGTCACGGGTACAACCGCGGGTACCGCAAGGTCAACCCGTACCCGTACCCGCCGAAACCGTACCTGGCGCGGGTCGGGTACAAAACCCGTGCGGGTAAATCCGCGGTTCCTCAACCACCCGCGGGTCGTCCAACCCGTTGGGTTTACCTGCCGGAGTGAAGTAGAACTCAGCTATATTTTTTAACATGACTACTTCTCCACAATCTCAACCTCATTATCAGTGTTCGTCTCGATTACCTCTGACGGAGAATTGTGCCCACGGGGGTAAGAGGTACACCGTAACCATCAAGAAAATTGGGTGAGACAGGACAGGTAATTTGGACCCGTACCCACACTGTAACCCGTAGATTTCGATACAATGCTGATGTGAAATGGAGAAATCCAGGCCGAAAAAAGCTCCCGTGAACTAGTAGCTCAGAATAGCCGAAAAACCGTGGGTTTACGGGTGGGGTAGGCGGGTTTTGCGGGTTCAACACTCCCTCAACCCGCACCCGCACCCGCCCATACCCCGGGTACAAACCCGCGGCTGAACCCGCAAACCTGTGACCAACCTTATATTCAGTGCTCCGGGCCCGTATCGTATTTATATTGTATTGTATTCATATTCACAAGGTTGAATATTTTGAATATATCTAAATATATTTAGTCGTCGTGAAATCAATGTAGTTTACGCCCTGGCCAAGCCCCGACTTCAACCATTCCTTGGTAACAATATCCACGGACGCCATCTCCGCAGTCATGGATGACCGAGCATCCGATAGCGTGTGCTTCACACTCGAAAAAAGATGCTCAACGGAAATGCTTACTCCAGGAATTGCAAGAATATCCCGCGCAGCACGCGCCATATATTTTAAAGTGCCCTCATTTTGCTTCGATAAAATCTTCGAGAGAGGACCATCCCGTCGGCCAGAGACAAGAAGCAGGGAGACTAATTATGGCCACGAGAAACTTGTCCAAATCTTCCTGTATGGAGGTCGGGGACATCTCCGATGTGTCCATAGAAAAGTGTTCCGTTGTCCTGTGACCGTCCACAGAAGCGCCCCGGCTTTGATGTGATTCAGAGTCCGCTACTCCTGATCCACCGGGGAGCCTAGGCGAAAGATTGAAAGATTGGCGAGGCTCAGCGAGACTCCCGAGAGCGAAAGATGGTTTCTGATGGCCGAGATCGGAACTTCAGGTGGGTCACTGTATTCAAATACATATATATCTGAATACGCCTGGCCCCGTATCGTGTTATATTCATATTGTATCGTATTCATATTCACTCGTATTCAGACGGTCATCCCGGGGTCGTATCGTATTCATATATATTTGAATATATTCAAAAAAAAAAATTCTGTATCGTATTTTTGTGCCACAAACCGTTCGGGGCTTACTACCTTGAAATCAGAGGCAGCTTCAGGCCCGAGAGACTTGAGAAAGTCCTGCCGTTGCCGTTGCCGCAGCTTACAGAATAACCTGCGGGAGCAGCGACGGCAGGGACGTAACCATGATCCTAGCTGTCGCGGATGAAGGTGAAGCGGATGGCCGGCGAAGAAGGCGATTTAAGACGGCTTGAACGCTCTCTACTATGCGGAACTCTGCAATTGTGCTCAGTATTGTGGGTTGAAGAGGGCTTAAACCATCATGGAGGATTATACCCATGGAAGAAATGAGATCGAGCGAATCTTGCCCGAGTTGCCTGTTAATTCGTGACTCGTTGAGCGATGGTCTCCGTATATCCAGTTATTTGATGCCACTTTTCCACCTCAGATCAGATGTGGAATCGATCGCGGCAACACGGCTTCGCGTTGATGGCGCCAACAACTAGTGATGGCCAGTGCCGGCTCTTTCCAGTAATATCCACGGAGCTAGCAACCGGCTGATCGGCAGTGGCCGGCACTGGCCAGCACCAATGCTGAGCACTGGTGTGTGAGTGGAATCTACCGACGGAAGCTGGATTCCACCGAAAGCCGGCGTGGGGAGTTCCACTGGATACCATCGCATTTCGCTGGTTTCCGATGCTCTGCCCATTTGTAAATTGAACATGACAATTCTTGCATCGAGCTGAGCAATGGTGATCTTGGCCTTTCGGCATTCATTATTAGACGAAACATGCTAAGAACATGGCTCAGTATTGACGGGGAACCTAGATATACCGGTAACATAACGGCTCGCTCGTTGGATCCATAATGTCCCGAATTGACACAAGGGGTGCAAGGTTAAGCATCTTCAACTGAAACGCCAAGGTGATGTTCACAAACGGGGGGATCAACACTGGAGCGGCCCGACACATCGAACAGACGGTGAGGCAAATCCAGCTGTTGCCAAGTCCACCAAATACGATCCAAATTCGCGTGGTGGAGATAGAACACAGGATCTGAAATGCATTAGTTAGTAACACGCAACACGCACTGCGTAGCACAGAAAAGATATGTTATGCACCTCCGGGGCTCGAGTACGTGTTGAGCATCTCCGCGCCCACCGCAAAGTGACCTATATATCAACGAGGGTACCAGTTAGAACGATATATAGCGTGTGTCAAGAGAGAGATTACCTCCGTCGTGCAATTTCATGGTCGGAGTGATAGGCTGCCCCTCGAGCTCAATACGGAAATGTTCGAACGTTGGCTGCTTGGTTGTGTTCGCGATCTGAGCAGATGATAAAGCCCATGCGAATGCGTCGTTGAAGTTGCGGGTGAGGCAGTGGTTTGTGGGGATCGTGCCCGGCCCGAGAGAAAGATTATAGGAAGCAAATGGCCCTGTGGTGATACAGCCGCCCCCGGTGCCAGGTACCCAGCCCCCGAGATTGGTGAAGTTGTTGAATGGGCCGGTATACCCTGGAATGTAGATCCCATTTCCTGGCGAGAAATTCAGCTAAGGGAAGAAAGGCCCTGGAGTTAAATAACCTCCGAAGCCATGGATAGGATCGAAGACGGGCGAGTTATCAATCCTGTATTACTGTTCAGAAGTCGGAAAATAAAAACAAGGACGACAAGAACATACTTGTTAAACGCATCGACGTCTCGACTCCAATCCCAGTACCTGCGGGATGTGAAAAACTAAAATTTAGGAAAAATCAAGACGAGCACTAACGGGAGGGCGCCGACAAAATCACACTCGCTCCTCAGAGTCTGCTCGAATACATTCAAGAAGCGTCGGTGCCATGGTAGGAACTGCCCCTGGATGTGCAAATGTCAGATAGTTGTGGCCGAGACCGGTGAGAACCCACCACAAGATGTATTTCGTCCGTAAGGTTGATATGAACAGCCTGGAAGTCGTCGAAACGCGTTCGGGCGGGCTTGATCAATCCCTTCGCGGGTCGGGCCTGTAGACATTTGACAGCGTCAAGATAACGGATTTTTTCCTTGTTGCTCAAATCCCTCCTGAAAGTGAGGCATGGTTAAGACGAAACGGTGCCGCAGAGGGAAAATCTGACCATTCCTGGCGCTCTGCTATGTTTGGGCAGAATGCTGCCCCGGCCTGGACGAGCAGAACGATCTTCGCAACGAGATAGAAGCCGACTAAGAGGGAGATTCGTCCGAGCATAAGAAAGATGAGGGTGGCCCACGACAAGTGCCATATTGTGAAACGGTCTTTTAACTGTCAAGAAGTTACGGCAAATCGTAAGTGAACCAGATAAGCGCTCTACTATAGAATTGGTGGCGCAGAAGCGTCTGCCTGTTCTGATTACCAGTCCGCGACATCGCACGGAAAATCCCAAAAAAATGCGAGCTTTAGAGCGATGCATATGCGGAAATGGTGAGAGAGGTGCTCTAGATGACAGTGGGCAGTTGCGCAAGCCGCGCAAAATGGGCAGGAAATGGAGTGGTGATACTAACACTAGCACAAATCCTTCACATATTACCCAGGCATTCAAGTACAGAAAGAGGCTCGAAAGAGTCCCAGAATAACCTGCGGAGCGGCAAGGACGTAACCGTGATCCTAGCTGTCGCAGATGAACACATGGTGAAAGAATGACCGACAGGTTGAACACTCTCTGGTTCGGAACTCCGCAATTCTGCTCTGTATGGTGGATCATCCAGTTGAAGAGGGTCCAAAACATCATGGAGGATTATACCGATGGAAAAATGAGATCATGCGAATCTTGCCGTGGCCTGAGTAGTTACCTAGTTGAGCGCTCCGTCCAGAAGTTGTCTAGAAGCTCAAGTTCGGCGGAACCTCCCGGGAGTTCGCACGCACTGTCGCTGTTGTACGGAAGTGGGTCCAGATTGAAAGGAGTCGAGACGATTCCGCGAGCTATTAGCCTAAAGCAGTTTCGCTGGAAGATTCCGAATTGTCCGCTCCAAGTCCGCTCCGATTCTCCGGCGCGTGGAATTCAACGGCAAGGCCCGAAGTCGTCCGTGTATCGGCAGAATATTCTACTACACAAGCGTAGAAGATTCCGTCGAATATTCACAAACAGAACTTGATCTGATTGTGCTTCAAGAGAGTACCAAAAATGTCCGAAAATTAGCATGTGACTTGGGGCATCATTGGATCATTCAACAACGGCACATAACCTTTCGGCCACTTCGGCAGTCTGAAGTTCACACGGTCAATGTGAGCTGGTCGGTGCGCAAGCGCCAACCGAGCGAACATTGAGGTGTCTGAAAAACTGACCAAAATCTCTGTCCTTTTCATTTGTGCCCCGCCGCTTGCAGGTCACTCACTTTCATTCAGCAAGTGTACAGTACACATCAACTTTGCATCAATTTCATCTCTTTTGAATTGTATGGACTGTGTGCATGTAATTGTCCAGAAAATAAAAGGCTCATGGGCAAATCTAACATTCTGAATTCTGTTTGTGCCCCGCTGCTTGCCGGCCAACCCCTTTCGTTAGTCAAGGAGGACGAGAAGTGAAGGTGGTGGTTGGAAGCAAAAGCGTCTGTCACACGTGACTACAATGGTCACACTTTGGTGCCGCGAACCACGACTATGGACGGCGACGAATCGGACGATCCAGAGACATGGGATATGGGTTCCGAACCCGATGATGCCCAGAGTTCAAAAAAGTCTCTGCCACTCCTTGGGGACTTTGACCAATTGCGACTGAGCCAATACATTCTAACCCAACGAGATCGACCCATTTCTTCGTGCGCCACTTAGTTCGCTCCGAATCCCTAGATTCTAATTAAATAACGCAGGATTGAATCCATGAAGAGATTTCTTGAATCCCCCGATGACATAGACTCGCGCATCGAAGAGCTGAACGAGCAATACGGAGACGATCTTGATCGTGTCTACACCGCTATCACAGAAGAGTATCTGGACGAAGCTGAAGACCGTTACTCCGCTTTCGACGAGAAAGTGGTACACAATGATATTCAGGTGAGTGTGAATGAACTGAGCTGCTCTGATCGGCTGGCACGTCTGAGCCCCGACACTGATAGGCATTGTACTGGGATTTGCGCGGCGAACACTCCAATCCCGAGCCCGAGTGGAATTACGTAGTAGCCCACACGGCGTACGCGTACCGCACGCGAATGGAAGACTTAACTCGCCATATCAAAATGCGGGAGCGGAACCAGAAAGTGGCGGAAATGGATTTCCCGCAATCCATCGCGGAGTATCGACTGAAGCCCAAAGACACCCAGCACCGTGCCGCACGTTTCCTGGTGCTCGAGTCAGACGAGCAGAGAGAAAAGATGTTGTCTGAGTTCACATGGGCTTGGAGGCAGGTAACGCCTCTGAAAGAGGAGTTTGAAGCCAATGAGGTATGTTTTTCTCTTCGGCTTCATTTTGTTTTACGTTTTTTTCGACTCATTCAATTTCTCACAATTTCTCAAGGAATTTCAAGACGAAATTCGCTCGACTATTGCCGAGCTGAATAGCGTCGCTGACCCGCGGAAACGATAATGACGGCGTCTTTTCCTCGTCTTGTTACTCGGTGTCGTGTAATGTTCGAGCATCAGTAAGAGCTTGAGCAATCTACCCAATAAAAGCTGCCGATTTGTGGGTAGTTTTTCGGACGAAGAGCCCAACGAGGTAGGGGCGATTGTCAAGGGTGAGTGACATTTGAGCCATTCTTGGGCGTATCTTACCTGCGAGCAGGCCAACGGGGCTTGGATCTTCTTCTGTGTAAAAAATGATTCGGATGCAATTAAATTCTCTCCGTCATTCGTGCAGTACAACGACTAAAATCGAATCTCTGACCTACCTTCGACATGTTTTATGTTCGAAGGCTCTTCACTCGTGTACAGGCAGCTACCCTATTAATTGTCATCACGGTTGGTTCAAGTTTCACGACTCTATTTATTGCTGATTCAAGAAAGCCTCGTGGGTTGTTCCTGGGAAGTGGTCCTTTGTTTCTGTCCTTTCCTTTTCACCTGGGTCTGCCTTCCCCGTGGATTTTTACTCATCCTCCTCTTCCTGGGTTGCAAGCGGTCCACAATCACGCCGTCACGCGTGGTTCGATCAGTGATTTTCGAACCGACCGATGACGATGTCTAATTATAAACTGGGAGATTCATGACGCTGCATTCCCAGGCTTTCAGTTCTCCATATGTTTCTCTCCAATTTCTCTCTTCCTTCCCAACATCATGTCCTCCAACGATTACGACCCTGAATCCCACAAGACCGGCGGCGGCGGCGGGCGATGGCACCATGAGCTGCACCCCAATGTAGAACGGCATTCCCCACACAGTGCGCTGCGGTTCGGCTCGTTTATACACCCAACGCACGTCACCCTCGTAGCTCCAGGAAGCCAGAAAGATCTCCAGTGGACATCGAGAGACCACCGCAAGCATCGCCACCTCGCCACAGATGCAAGGACAGGTCGGCCCCGCCGCCAGGTCGGAACGCTGCACAAGCTCGCGAATATGCGGAGAATTGAATACTGGAATATCAGCTGGTGGGTTTCGATTGTGAGTCACGTTTCTTCTTCTTTATATGAGGGGTGTAGTAAATGTGGACTCACCTGCGTTGCTTGGTGTTTTCAGGCGTTTACTGTTGGAAGTATTGTCTGGGTCATCAACGGCTTCATCGCGTTCCTCCCTTTTGTGAACACGCACGTGGAAAAAGATGACGTGGGCGGCGGGTGGACTGCGTGGCTTGGCGCCACCATATTCGAATTAGGCGCGCTTTTCGGGCTGTGGGAGGCGTGGAATCGCGACGATGCGGCTGATTTCGGGTGGAGCGTAAACAGGCTTATGCATGGCAAGTCGACGGAGCACGATGCCACGGAGAAAAACACCAGCGATGACACACCTGGGTCCGACTCGGAAACACCTTCCCGGCCGCCGAAGAAAAAGTGGATATGGTTCTCCACGGACGGCAAATACTTCCACGAGCTCGGGTTCCTGGCCGCGTTCGTGCAATATTGGGCCGCCACCATTTTCTGGATCAGCGGGTGCGTGCGATTGCCTCTGTTTTTCTGAGCTAGACTGACTGAATGTTCTATTTCTCGCAGTTTCACTGCGATTCCCACTATTCAGACGGCCATCATGCCCAAGCAGGGCCTTCTGGATGGGGCATTTTGGACCCCTCAGGTCGTCGGTGGGACCGGATTCATCATCGCTTCGTAAATAACCGAACCCTCTCTGTGATTCATATGTATTTTCTAATGTTTCCTTCTGCACAGAACGATCATGATGATTGAGACGCAGCGGAAATGGTACATTCCTGCGCCAACCTCCCTCGGATGGAATGTTGGCTGTGCGTACACTTGGTTGATGTTGAATTCCGAAACAAACAAACTTGTGAGGCGCAGTTTGGAATTTAATCGGCGGCATCGGTTTCATGCTGTGCGGCGCATTCGGGTATGCTTTGAACAGCAGTACGGGTATTGCATACCAGAGCTCGTGCTCAACATTCTGGGGCGGGTGGGCGTTCTTGATTGGGAGCGTGATCCAGTGGTACGAGGCCGTCAATCCTGTAGAATGAATGAGGATGTTCCAATTCGATAATATGGACTTCTCTTTTATCTCAAGTTACGCCGCACTTCACGCTGGCATCTGTGCTCAGTTCCTGTCGATATTCACCTTTTAACTTCACCGGCTAGTGTCAAGAGAGATTTACTTGAAACAGCTCGGGCTTTGGCTAAATACTTCAGAATTTTCTCTGGTTTCGACCTCTCCGGCGAAAAGATAACAAGTCTAACGACAATTGCCGTGGTTCAAATTTAAACTTTTCAACCACAGAAGTCACGCGGTCACACATGGTTTAATCAGTTGGTGACAAAACTCTTTGGGGTCTCGATGGCTGAAAGAAGGCGGAATCCGGGCCCACATTCTCGGATGGGATATCATAGCAGGCAGATATATTTCAATCCATCTTTTGCATCCCTATTCCTTGCCAATTCCTGGTTCTGCACCCCAGTGCTAGGCAGATACATCCCAATTGCCCTTTGCATCCTGATTTCCTGCCAATACCTGATTCTGCACCCCGGTTCTCGCTTGCGTCCTGATTACAATACATTACATCCCAATTCCAAGGTGTCGTGTACTGATTCCGGTCACATACATCCTGATTCCAGGTCATACACCCCAATTCTAGGCAGATGCATCCCAATTGCAGCCTTTGCATCCCGATTCCCTGCCAATTTCCGATTCCGCATCCCAATTGGAATCCCTGCCAATTCCCAATTCTGCATGCCGATTCCCTGCCAACTCCCTGCCAAGCCCTGATTCCGCATCCCAATTCCACTCCTAAACCGTGGCCCAGAATTTCTTATAGGCCAGTCACAGAGGCTCAAAAACATGGCTTTTATTCCGAAAACAGGCACTTTTGATCCCCCAAAAGCGATTTTGCCTGAAAAACGAGGCAGAAAACTTTCGTATAGGCCAAATTCGGACCGTACAAGGGGATTTTGGGAATGAGCATGCCGATTCCCGGATAGTAAGAATATTAGTTGTCCATTCACCGAACATCATTGGCTTTATTCCTCCGTGTTCCCGAAGTTCAAGACGATCACGACGATTCTGGGGGCCACCGCGGGTGTCGTGCGCTAATGCCTTGCTGCTTGGCGGGTTTGAGACCCACGGAACCAGTTGAAAGGTTCTATAGCACCCGGGGACCATGACAGATCTTGGAACTCGCGACGTGGCTTGGAAGTGGTTGGAGGATTCCCAACTGTGCGTTGGAAGCCAACTAAAGCCATCTGGCCATGCAATAGCTTGGAACACATTCAAAGCCGAATAGGATTTTTCCGACAGAAGCATCTGAGTTTCGTCGTCCTAGCGAATACGCAAACGGTGTAAGTACGTGTCTTCCGTATGAAAACCTTTTTGAACGTCAAAGATAATTAGAGGAAACGGTCGGTACATGGCGGCCCATTGTGGTTGAGCGGCTGAGCCATCACGGATTGATTCTTACGGTCAACACCAACGCCCAAGTTCCTGCCTTACAAGCGAGGTACGAGCTCAGGTATGTTGAAGTGTCTGCCTAGGGTAGACTATTCCTGCCTCCACGCTGGGTCTTTCTGTGATTCTAAATCACGTTGAGGAGCGAAGTTCTCCGGGACTACTAAGGCTGATGCTCCGACTGATTCAGTCTGGAAACCAGGGTCCATGGGCTGCCATGCACCAATCATACGTAAAATAGTTGGCTGAACTGTACCTGCGCTCAGGAAAGAGTTCGACTCAGACTCCTGCAAGATCCATGCCAGGCCATGTGCCATCGGAGTAACTGTTTTTTCTTGACCTCTGGGTTTCAGATCACGTTTCATTGCTGGACACCGTTCTGAGGAACTTGAAATGACTGATTCAATACTCTCCGGAAATGGTAGCATTCTCAGGGAGCCCTTGTATCATTCTTACATGACGCGGAACCGCACCGAGTCACACATGGAATTAACAAGACCACGGTGGGATTCGGACGGTAGGCGACAAACGGTAAACCAACTTTGACAAGGTCAATTACAAGCTAGACTAGAGTGCGCAAGGGCACAAATTATCCGTGAACCGGTAAGCGGATTCAGTACGTTGACACCGGGATGCAGCTTGTGGGGCAACATTCCCCGGGCAGCGTCCCAAACACGGTACCCGAAGGGCTATCAACTGTGTCAGCACCTCACATGTTGCCGGGAGAATGAAAACCAACCAGACTCGAATAAACTGTGGACAAATACCGCTGCACTTGACGCAGGTCGCGCAGCAAGCGCCCGGTAGAACTTCCGCGGTCTTGCCGAGGGGACTAAATATCCACAAGGAAATGGTGATTAATACAAGATTAATATGTATTCGGTGACAAGTGTTTATGCTGAGCGTACCAGTGTGTGGCAGGACAGAAGACCTTGGAGCAGTCAATGTCCGTGGGAACAGCGCCGACCGCTTGAGAGGTGAAAAGGACAGAGAGGAGGACAGTAAGGGAGGCAAATTTGGCGTGCATGTTGACTGGTGAGGTGGGTGGCTGAGTGCGAGCGTCGTCTCATCTTCATAATTTATACCTTGGCTAAGACCTTGGGTATTTCATTGACAGACTTGACATTGGGTGACTTTCCATAAGCTTAGATAAATGCTGGGGAATATTTCCAAGCTTTGCCGAGGCAGCTGTCGGGACCCCATCACTTCGGAGGCACGAAAGGGGACAAGGTTTGTTCGAAATTTAAGAAAGTCTAGAGGGGGGGTAGCGACCCCCCTACAGAATTTATTAGACAGAATAAACTTGTTTGCCGGCGGTACGCGACACTCCACCCTCGTCTCGAGCCCCCAAGTGACCTATTTCGCTCAAGAAAAATGAAGTAGCCTCCCATTGCCTGCTGGAGTTCGTCCGGGCCCTCCTTCAAGGATGAGAACCAACTTGATTTAAATACTCATTCTTATGGGAATTCAAGCTGTCCTCAGACGACTTGAATATCCTGTAGATAGATGGCATCACTGGCACCCTCAAATATGCCTCAGGAATATTCTAAGCTTATGGAAAGTCAACCATTGGGTGACTTCCCATAAACATTAAAATATTGCTGGGGAATATCTGAGTGCTTTGCCGAGGCAGCTGTCGGGACCCCATCAATCGGGCACCCAAAAGCAGACACGATGTAATGCGAATCTATTATAATCTGAAGGAGGGGTCCCTACCCCCCCTCTAGATTATCATTAAACGAATAAACCGTTTTGGGTGGTGGTGGCAACTTTCCGCGCTCCTCCCGAGCTACCCAGCGGCCGATTGACTTCAAGAAAAATTGAGAAGCCTCCCATTTCCTGCCGGAGTTCATTCCGGCCCTTATTCAAAGACGAACACAACCTTTGATTTTTTAATTCTTTCTCATGGAAATTCGGCGCGTTGGCGGACAACACAATTTGATGGCATCACTGGCACCTTCAAGCAAGCTCAAGTATATTTAATCCTTATGGGAAGTCACCCATTTACGGTATGGTCACCCAGGTCTATTTTGCGTCAGGAACCCGCCCAGGCATTAAGGAACGAAGTCTATCAATACAATTGCCTTCAGTAGTCACATCTTGAATTGTGGCAAGCAATGAACAGCTTACGTCACGGTGACTAGGATCTCCGGGACCCAACTCTTTTTTTATGCGGGTTGCAAGAAGGGGTAAATGCACCGTTGATGGTACGCATCGCGCCCGCTGTCGTCCTTTAGCCAAATTCAACGATGGGCAACGATATCAATCCCGCATTGTTACAGAATCATAAACCAGTCAGCTTTTGGCCCTCGGGGAAACCGAATTAAGTGAATGCGATTCCACATGCGTTGGTGTTGCATTATGTATCTAGGTTATCATGCTTTCGGACTGTTTGGTATTGTCCGAGAGGATCGGAGCAACAAGTTGAACCTTCGCTCAGCACCGGCCTTTGACCAGCCTCGCAAATTTCCACACGGTTTGTGTCCGCTTGCGGTTGGGCGATTCCTGTCCCTTTGTCGTGTATTCGCAAGGTTTCCGTTGTGGCCGAACAATGAATTGTGACATACAGACAGGTCAGCTGAATGAATTGTGGTATACACACAGGTCAGACACTGACAGGTGCTAGTCGAGGGGTGTTTCAATACTGCGCGCACGGGAATTCAACATTTCTTCTTTTTTTTCTTTCTTTCTTTGAACAGAACCACGCACTCCCATACGAGTTCCAAGACGATTATTGTCTGCTTCTCGACCGCAGACAACGCGTTATCATGAGCTGGTCTCGACGGATGTGGCATGTGATCTCATCAATTCAGCATTGGCGAGCCTGAGGTTACATAATTTTTTTTTTTACGACCGCCGGGTGTCATACCTCACCATTTTCGCGGTCCTTGGTGCCCGCAGGGTTGACGCTAATTACTTGGTTTTTCAACACTTTTCAACATCTGTCCTATTAAGCTGGCGAACACCCCTGGACGTCGCCTCAAAGAGCTTTACGCAAATGTGCCTGTGTTGTAGAAATTATTTGCGCCTTTTGCCAACCTGATCCGATTTTTCGGTATTATTCTCTGTGCCAACCCGTTGGATACCTCTGGACGTTGCCCTAAAAGTGCTTTATGCAAGTGCCAGTGTGCCTGTGTCCCAGCAATGACTTTGCGCCGTTTATCGGTCCGGCGCCGTCCCAAGATTCAGAGCGGAAATGACCAGCGACGGCCCCTGGCCAATTAATTCTTACAAGGTATACAAAGTATATTTCACACAGATGAGAAGTAATGCGAGCAACTCTGTCAGTAACTCGCGCTGCACTGTTGATTTTAGGTGGAGCGTAAACAGGCCCATGCATAGCAAGTCGACGGAGAGCGATGCCACGGAGAAAAACACCAGCGATGACACACCTGGGTCCGACTCGGAAACACCTTCCCGGCCGCCGAAGAAAAAGTGGATATGGTTCTCCACGGACGACAAATACTTCCACGAACTCGGGTTCCTGGCTGCGTTCGTGCAATATTGGGCCGCCACCATTTTCTGGATCAGCGGGTCTGTGCGATTGCCTCTGTTTTTCTGAGCTAGACTGACTGAATGTTCTATTTCTCGCAGTTTCACTGCGATTCCCACTATTCAGACGGCCATCATGCCCAAGCAGGGCCTTCTGGATGGGGTATTTTGGACCCCTCCGGTCGTCGGTGGGACCGGATTCATCATCGCTTCGTAAATAACCGAACCCTCTCTGTGATTCATATGTATTTTCTAACGTTTCCTTCTGCACAGAACGATCACGATGATTGAGACTCAGAGGAAATGGTACATTCCTGCGCCAACCTCCCTCGGATGGCATGTTGGCTGTGCGTCACTTGATTGATGTTGAATTCCGAAACAAACTTATTTGTGAGGCGCAGTTTGGAATTCAATCGGGGAAGTCGGTTTCATGCTGTGCGGCGCATTCGGGTATGCTTTGAACAGCAGTACGGTTATTGCATACCAGAGCTCGTGCTCAACGTTCTGGGGCGGGTGGGCGTTCTTGATTGGGAGCGTGATCCAGTGGTACGAGGCCGTCAATCCTGTAGAATGAATGAGGATGTATATTCCAATTCGATAATACGGACTTCTCTTTTATCTCAAGTTACGCCGCACTTCACGCTGGCATCTGTGCTCAGTTCCTGTCGATATTCACCCTTTAACTTCACTGGCTCGTGTCAAGAGAGATTTGCTTGACACAGCTCGGGCTTTGGCTAAATACCTCAGAATTTTCTCTGGTTTCGATCTCTCCGGCGAAAAGATAATGAGTCTAACGACAATTGCTGTGGTTCAAATTTAAACTTTTCAACCACAAAAGTCACGCGGTCACACATGTGGTTTAATCAGTCACTCTTACGTTCCGTTCCAGAGCTTGTCCAGAGCTTTCCCAGCGGCTGAGCCTGCATTCCCTCTGACCGCCTTGCTTTTGTGTGATAGCAACTCGGACTCGATGTCCTCAGAAGACCACGAATCCCACAAGAACGACCGCGGGCGCTGGCACTTCGACCTGCATCCCGATGTCGAGAAACATTCATCTCACGGCGCGCTTCGGTTCGGTTCTTTCGTGCATCCAACGCATGCTATTCTCGTGGCCCCCAACCAAAATCTCGCGTGGACATCGAGGGACCATCGGAAAAACCGCCACCTCGCCACGGATCCAAAGACAGGCCGTCCTCGCCAGCGCGCAAACACGTTGCACAAGTTCGCGAACATGCGCAGGATTGAATATTGGAACGTCAGCTGGTGGGTTGCCGTCGTGAGTAACCTTGGCCTTCTTCTTGTCTTTTCGAAATCGTAACTGAGCATTGCGCCCAGATATTCACTGTTGGAAGTATCGTCTGGGTCATCAATGGCTTCATTGTGTTCCTTCCGTTCATAAACACGCATGTGGCGGAGGACGCCGATGGCATTGGATGGAGTGCGTGGGTTGGTGCCACAATATTTGAGTTCGGCGCCGTTATGGGCCTGTGGGAGGCCTGGAATCGCGGGGATGTCGCCAATTTTGGGTGGAACGTACAAATGCTGATGCATCATGGAAAGTCGCCGCCCAGTACGCCTGGGTCTGAGCAGCCTTCTGCTTCTGCGGCGCCAACGAAGAAGTGGATATGGTTCTCCACGGACGGCAAGTATTTTCACGAACTCGGCTTCGTTGCGGCGTTCGTCCAATTCTGGGCCGCTACCATTTTTGGATCAGTGGGTAACTATTCGTTCTGCTTGTCGATGACAGAGGAACTTGGATGAAATAATCTGTCAGTTTCACTGCCCTTCCTGCCATCACAACGGCCATTGAGTCCAGAACGGCTCTCTTTAACGGAGTATTTTGGACCCCGCAAGTCATCGGCGGCACTGGATTCATTATCTCCTCGTAAGAAACTCGCTATTCGCTCCAGATATTATAATCTCAACCTTCTCGTCTAGAACAATCATCATGATAGAGACGCAGAAGAAATGGTATCTACCCGCAGTAACCTCGCTCGGATGGCACGTTGGTTGTAAGTCTACCTCGTATTCATTGAAATGCCGACCGTCGACACTGGAGCCCAGTTTGGAACCTCGTCGGTGGCGTCGGCTTTACGCTTTGTGGTGCGTTGGGCTATGCGTTCAACAGTAGCTCGGAGATCGCATACCAGAGCTCCTGCTCGACGTTTTGGGGTGGATGGGCATTCTTGATTGGGAGCGTGATCCAATGGTATGAGGCAGTGAATCCTGTACAGTGACGAATGCGATTCGTTTTTCATTTCCACTGCAAGGGTTGCAGTGGTTAGTATTCATTCCAGCAAGTCAACAACAACGGGTTGAACCCCAGGTCCGCCTGCATCGACCGGCTCCCCATTTCTGGTCGCATTCGGTCCCGACGGAGAATTCGCAGCATTAACGAACACCGTTTGCTCGCCCCCAGACACCGTCTCTTCGTCGATATCCATACCGTCGGTCTGGGCCAAGGCATTCTTTACCCCGTCCAACTGCGACGCATTATGTGCCCTGGGCTTCGCACCGGCAGCCCAGAGGTGGACGTACGCGCCTCGTGCCTCATGGATGTGTCCAAAGACGTGCAGCCGCGGGCGGAGTACAGCGACGCGCGCGGCCAGCGCGCGACAGCCCGCCGGTGCGCCTTTCTTGGTGAGATCCAGGACGCTGTGCGGAGGCCCGTGCGTGAGACTGGGTTCAAATGTCGTCGGTTGTGTGTATCGCGAGTGATGGATCGTGCGTGGTACTTACAGAATGTCGGTCTGCGGGAAGGCTGAGACGATGGCTGAGACGGTCAGTCTGGGTCAAAAAAAATTGTCGGAGCCGGAAGAAAAGCGTACCTCCAGCGTCGGCCGTCGTAACCAAAAGCGCGGATACGGCCACCGAAATTGGGACTAAGCTGAAAAAAAAGTGATAAAACGATCCAGGGGCCGCAAAATAAAGTGTGAAGTATTTACCGGAGACCCACACACGCTCCATTCACGCCCCCCAGGCCGTGCTCGGAATTTATACTCTTGGTCTCGAAGGTAAACTACGTTCGCTGCCACGGCGCGCGGGCCCGTAAGCAGCTCAGCGATCGGCTGAAAAAATTTGAATTGGCTGGATTGCAACAAAAAAAAAGGATCTTGGTACCTCCCAGACGGGCTCCTTCACATTATGTCCTATATGCATCCAATTTGCGTCGTACCATTCTCGGTCGAGAGCCCAATCGCGGTTGCCCGCGATTATACTGGAAACGGGGCGTTAGATATTTCCAGGTGTCCTGATATATACAGCAAATTAGAATGGCCAACGACAAACATTTTGACAGGATGAGGCAGCGCATATAGCCACTCCATCGTCCGGCGCAGGTCGCGGAGCGAGCCATGTCGGGTGAGATCGCCGCTGTGCAGCAGGACGTCGCCGTCCGGAACGGGGAAGACCCGCGAGTGAGTGTCCGATAGGAGGACAAAACGGGTCCAGTTTGATGTCGCGGTCGATGGGGGTTTGGGGAGGGGAGCTTGGGGCGGGTATTCGAGCTGGACTATGCTGGTTGGGGAGGTGATGCGGGTGCGCCGAGGGAGAGATATCACAGCCATTATTGTGTCTAGAGTTCTTCAGGAATAGCGGAAAGAGATGGACGGGGTCCGTTTGAGCTCTTGAACGCTCTCCGACGGATTCAAGAGCTGGACAGATGGGGTTCAGGCGGCCAGCGGATCGTTACAAGATCAAGAGATCGTTGTATGGAACCAACACGATGTACGAACGCAGAAGAAAATGCCTACCTATGCACCGCTGAACCTTGAGGTTGAAAGTGGGGGAAAGAAGCAAGCCAGTCCTCATCGGTCCGGCAGCACCAAAGATAAGATAAGGGGATATCCAATCACTGACTGACTTGCTCATTCGAAGAACTCGCTTCCAGCACATCCAAAACGTCCAATACAATATGTACAATATCATAGAAAGCCCACGTCCCAAATTCCAAATACACTAAGGTGTCGAAAAGGAACATGGCGCCTCCGCAGGGTCATGGTCATAGTCATAGCAGTAGTCTCGATGTCGATGGTCGATGCAGAATATATAAATCGTGGGTGGTTGGGGATGCAAAAACGTAGCGTAGCATAATGTACGAGTCGAAAGGGAGGCGTGTAGAGTAGCTAGCTAGCAAGAATAATCTACGGGCGTATCGCACCGGCTCATTAGGAGCGTATGTTGTGAAGGGAGAGGGAAGGGCGGAGACGAGCGAGGCCGGTTAGGGCTTGAGCGTGGAGGGGCCTCCGGCTTCTAGGTCGTAGTGCTTGGGCTCCGCTACCTCCTCCTCGACGGCCTCCCGGCCCGCAGGTGTGAGCGCACAGTACCCGGCCTCGAGCCCCTCTTCGAAGTAACGGGGCACGAATCTAAATGGAGGGTCGTTAGTTAAAGCGTAGGAGGGTGGAGACGGGATTCGGAAGGAGAGGAAATGAGCGGAAGGAATACCGATACAGTGGGAGGAGGGAACGGAAGGGGAAAAATAGGAAAGACGCAAGGCAAAAGAATACGCACTGTACACCCTTCTTCTTCCTGTCCGCCGCAATATCTCTCTGCCTCTGCTCTATAACAATCTTCTCCTTCGTTGCGTCGCTAAACTCCTTCTTCAGCAACCGCGTTGTGACGCTCTCCCACAGCTTTCGACTCTCATTCGGCAACTGCTTCTCCAATGGTCTCACAGTCTTCGGCGTCACCTCGAGTGTCGACAAGTCAAGCAACGTCGCCCACTCGCCCTCCTCCCCGGCACCCCCTTTTGCCGAGGAGATGTCGATGCGTGACGACGCCGCGGACGCCGTGACAGTCGCCGTCGGGACGGGGAGCGACACATGCGACGGCGAGGGCGAGGAGTACGACGACGGGGTGGTGTCGGGGTACGAATTGACGCCGACGCGGCGCCAGCGGATGCGCCCGCGCCACGAGCCGTCGAAGACGGCGACGACGCGCGCCTGCGGGACGTGCTTGATCTTCGTCCACTCGTTGTGCTGCGTCTCGCCCTCCACAATCGTGTGCACCACACCCTCGCACAGGGTAGTGCGCACGCCCGAGCCAGGACTGCATGCTCCGTCAGCATTTCGTGGCAATAAGCGGACGGAAGGGAGACGCACCTCCTCCTTGTACTCGATGATCGCGCGGAACCGCTGCTTGCCGGCGGTGCTCGTGCACGAGATGACCGTCGACTCCGCCACGGTGACGTAGAAGCTCCCCCTCAGCAGCCCATTGACGAACGCAATCGGGTGCGTGATGTTGTACTGTTCCCCCGCGCCGTGCCCGCCTGTGATCTTGACGTACATGCCCTTGTTGTGCCCACCCGGCGACACGCGCAGCGCCGTGCCCGAGATGCGTGCGCTGATCTGGTCGATGCCGGACATCTCCACCTCGCGCGCGGGGCACACGGCGTAGTAGGCAGAGACAGGCGGGTGGTGCGAGACCTGCTCCGTGAGGTACACGACGCGGAGAGCGTCGGAGGAGGAAGAGGAGGCGAGGTTGAGCTGGGACATCTCCGCATTGGGGGCCTCGATGGAGGTGGCGGCAGTGGAGGGGGACTTGCCGTTCTTGAAGCTGCTTAAGCTGGTGCGGGTGCTCTTGGAGCTGCGGCCGCTCTTGACGCTGGCGGTTTCCGCCTTGGAAGGTGATACGGTCACCGCGGGAGAGGAGGTGATTATAGGCCCGGCGGGGACTACATCCCAGTGGGCGCGGAAATGCTCTCCCAAGACAGAGTTATATGGTTTGCAAACTTTGTGGTGCTGAAGCAAATATTAGTCAATATTCCGCATAGGAGGGCAGAGTGGAAGATTGTGGACGCGACTCTGTCGTGATTCGGAACGACAGAATCGCTACTCAGAGTCAATTCTGCACGTAGTCCGGGAATCGTCCATGCGGACTGCCCCGACTCCGATTCTGGTCGAATCTCGATCCGACATAGAATCGAGCCAGAACCGCCTTTCGTGGTTACAAGAGAAAGGACGTACAATAAATTTGAGGTCCTTGGTGAAAGTGAAGCGGACAAGGGCGAGCATCCGTTCAAAAGGGTCATCCGAGTCGTTGATTCTGGATTCACGCTGAGCATCGGAATAAGACTAGAGCCTGGTTACACACGCTGCAAACATGTCTGGCCGGTCGAGATACTGCCAGTACTGCAAAATTCGGTTCAGCTTCTAGCAGGAACGCGGGCAGCGAGATAAATACCTCGAGATTCGGCATCGGCTCGAGCAGTGACGCGGGCAGTGAAATGCGCCTAATTCATCAAGGAAGGACTTCAGCGGTGGCTTTCGGGCCAGAAGCACCGAGAGTACACACATGGCAGCGATGTCCTTCACTCCTAGGGACTTCTTGACGAGCTGGACAATCATCTTGAGCTTGCCGCCCTCGCCCTCGCCAGAGTCGGGAACAGAGATCGGAGGGCCGGGAGCATCGTCGTCGACGATGGGTGGGGTATCGGCGACGATGGAGGACATGGCGCCGGCGTTTGTGGTGGTAGGAGGAGAAGAGAGAGATACACCTGGCCTTTGTCTGATCCGCATTTAGACGTCTGGCTCTTTGCTCTTTGCCTTCATGCACGTTCGTCGTGTCACCAATAATTCGACGATTCGAATTCGATTCTGGCCCTATTTTACTACGCAGAGGGATTTGGGTTCATTTCTCGGTTCATTTCGTGGCTGCTGGTACTGCTATCGTCGACATTTTTACTGTGCCAACTGCCAGGATGTCGGCGGACAGCACCATAGGAACAAACGGCCGTAATCTATCTGGATGCGTTCATTCCATCACGGCGCGGACCCTTCTCTGTAGCCGTCCCAGATGCCTTCTTTCAACTCGCTGTGGACGAAGAAGATTCTTGGAAGCTATCCTTACATTTTTTCTCACGGGAATGCTGGTGACGTTCATTGGAAGAGCCACCGCAGAACGCTACGCTCTCTAAGACATGCAAAGCAGGACCGTCGACCAGGAATTGCAGGTGCAGGTCGTGCGATCGCGTGCTTTCTGCAACAGAGAATCGATCAAGGTTCGCTGATAAAATGACTCAGATGTCAGATTTCATATGTGCCTTGGCCCTGACGATTCCGCCGGAGGAGGAGGGTTCGAAGGCGCTTTCACGCAAGAGGTGAGTGCAACTTTCACGTATAGGCGGGCCGATCCTCAAGAACTGCGGAGTCGACCCTTAACTGAATGCTGCGGATCTTCCAAATGAACGGCCCGACTTTAATAGCGGAATCCGAACGGCGGAAGCTATTTGAAAGTTTGAGTTTGTTTCTGGACCCATGTGCAATCAATATTAATCAATGACAATCCGAAGTCTGTCGAGGACTCAGTGCAGTGCAAGTTCGCGACAAGTTGACAACCATTCCATTTGGACCGAAAAGAGTGTGGGCATTTTTTTCACGACCTACAAGATCCGCTTCGCAGGGCACAAGACATGCGCCTCCAGGAACTCGTACCTCTGCTGAGAAAAAGGCCGTAGACTACCCGTTGCGGACCTTGCGATACGATTTTCCCATTCGCGATTTGCTCGACATCCCCGAGTCGATATCTCTATAACTCACTGGAACGGTACTTGTTCCTGTCATACTTGAATTTGAAGGCCAGGCCGCCCTGAGGTCCCGTTCGTCTCAATTATGTTTGTCTATCTTTTTGGTATTAACCGAACGTGGTGAGACGGGTTATTCAGGTGTTGAAGTGGTCAGAGGATCAGAGTCTCGTAGCATACACTGGACGCATGCGCATATAGTTCAGTTGTTTCTTCAAGGGACCGCGCCGGAATATACACACATATACCTACCAAGCCATTGGCAGACCTTGGACCAGAAGGAAATACAATGTTCGATAATACAACACATAAAATCTTACACTCGGGCGCACCATAATTATAATACCGAACTTTCTCAAGTGCTCTTCGCCTTGCCGAACCTAAACGCCGGATTCTTCTCATCAATGAATGCCCACGTCACCTCCTCCTTCCATCCCTTCGCCTGCCACTCATCCAGCAACACAGGATATGCCGCCGTCCCCTGCCGAATCACCGGCCCAAGCGAGTCGTCATGCGCCAGCATAACGAACACGTCCCGGTTCGCGTCAAACTCGCCCAACTTGTCGATCGACTCGCGCGCCGACGCCGGGTCTTCGAAGTAGCCATTTTCCGCGATATCCAAAAGCGGCGTCGTGCGCGAGGCGAGGTCAAATTGCCCATCGGCAGGTGACTTGTGGAGGTGCGCGGGGGAGACGGTGACGGAGAGGCGGGCGGCAGCGAGGAGTTCGCCTGGGCAGGGGAAGTGCTTCTGCAGTCTGGAGGTGGGGCGGAGGAGGCCGGGGTGGTGACAGGTATCTGCGCCCAGGAGCACGAAGCTGGTGGGGGTTACACGGGCGAGACCGCAGACGTGACCTGCTTGGTGCTGAAAGGTCCCATTAAATAGATTTGAAACTCGGCTGCACGAGAAACACGAACTCCGGGAACATCGAGGAGGTAAAATGATCCGTCGCCGAAGTAATCGAACGCTCTGAAGCTGCCAATCATGAGGGGTTTGTCATTGAAGTCAATGGTTATAAGTTTCCGGCCTCTGTAGAAGGATTATTAAAAATGTTAGACAGGTTCAAAACATGTAGACGTACGCAAAGTCGCTCGGAAGTAGGGTGCTGCTGGGCCTCGACTCGTAGGTCTCCAGCACCATATCTTTGCTAACCACTAGGTCCACCGAGGAAGGGAATTTCGACAGGTCGCCTCATTGCAGTCTGAGTTCAACGTGGACATCTCGTCGCTCACAGAATTGAACTCACCAGTATGATCTATGTGCGAATGGCTAGCAAAGACATAAACGAATGCATCAGAGACCTGCATCCCCAAAATATGATTCCGCGTACATACCTCCAGATAGCAGCGCTGATGCTGCTCAATTCCACCCCATGTTCCTCGAGTTGCTCGCCGATATCTTTGGTAACAGGCATGGACATCGTGCCCGCTTTCACCGCCGCTGCCATGCTGGGGGCCCCATTCTCAAGATCCTTTCGCGGACCAAGATCAAACAGCACCCTCGTCTTCGTGGCGGTGTTCTCGACGAGGAACGCGAACATGGGGCAGGTCATGTTTTCATAGCCGGGAGCGACGGGAGACATGAATGCCACCGCAGGGACTACGACTGCCTGGGGGTTGTTGACGACGTCGAAGATCTTGACTGTCACGGTAGACGAAGAAGCGGGGATGTTGAGGTCGGTGAAAGACATTTATCAGCTAGTGGAAGCTAAGGCCGGGAGAAGAGGTTGCTTGCAGACTGGAGTGAGAATGTCGAGTATAAATACCCTAAACTTCCGTAACAGATCGGATGGCGTCCAGCTGACCGTGTGTTGAATGAGTTGTTCAAAAGAAAGTGTTCTGCTGACAGTCCGACTGAAAAATTTTGGAGCGATTCCATGTCTTTTTTGCTGTGGTTTGCGGTGGCCAGGTTCAAGTAGAGCGACTGATCAACATGATCCCAACATTGATCCCATCACTTTACACACTCACTCGGCAAATCTCTGAGTCGCACTCTTCTATATTTGTGTCCATCACGGGAAGAGCGTTTTAAAAGACTGTGAATGTGGCCCATGAACATCACGAACTCGAACCTCGTTGATGTCCCATCCGTCGGCATCCGTCGGCGTCTGAGTCCTCCTGAGTCACTTCAAGTTGGTGTGCCAATGCACTGCCATTGGGCGTGCCGTGTTGTGGTAGACAGATTTCATGTACAGTGAGTCAGTAAGCCGGCGGAAGATAAGAGGGTGCATCAAGTGGCGGGAGCCTCTGAACTGCCGTAATCTTGTCACTTCACTCAAGACTTTTGAAATAGCGCGCAAGCATGCCGACCATCGCTCTCCCGCACCGCACCTGCACCACCTCTCCTACCTCCATCGTGCAGCTCGAATACCCAAGCTCTGACTCCACTGGACCAGTCCCCCTCCCTAAACCTGACTCAGGTGGACACTGGACACGTTTCGTCCTCCTCTCCGACACGCACACAAAGCGATGCGACGTTCCCGACGGAGACGTCCTTCTGCATTCCGGGGACCTCACGGAGCGCGGGACCCTGAAGGAGCTCCGGTCGACGATGGAGTGGTTGTACGCGCTGCCACATCGCGTGAAGATGTACGCCGCCTGGATGTATATGAGGGGTGAGAACGCTAATGAGGGAGGAACCAGAATAATCGCAGGGAACCACGACTCTGCCATCCATCGCGAATGGTACGAAGAAAATTGGCAAGAGCTCTCCCTGCACCGGTCAAACGATACGCCTGAGGTCCGTTTTAACCTTTAAACCTTTGGGATTTTCAAGGACGACGAGGTAACAAATCATATACATACTTATTCAGCCGGCCGATACAGTCCTCGACTTGCTCAAGGGACCACAGGCGGTTACGGCCAACATTGTGTACCTCGAGGACGAGGAATACAAGTTCAAGGTGCGAGATGGTGGGAAAGAGTGGAGTGTCTATGGGTCCCCAGTATGTATCTTGCTCGTTCGCAGCTTGCAGTAAGGAGCCGCGGCCGCTTACTTTTAAATTTCTCAGTGGTCTCCATACTACGGAGACTGGGCTTTCGGTTATGAGAGGGAAGACGGCGAGGGTGCGTTTTTCATCGTTGCTTATCTTTTCAACACATTCACGCTTTCAACGTTAATTTCAACAACAACACAGCTCTCATATCCAAATTCCCAAAAACGGATATCCTGTTCGTCTCCCTCTCTCAATAGGTCCAATTTGATAATTACATTTACAGCCTAACCCACGGCCCTCCACGCAACATCCTCGACTTGACAATTTCAAAAGACCGCGCAGGCTGCGCCGCGCTCACAGCCGCGCTGCCGACACTGAGACCCAAGCTGCACGTCTTCGGTCACATCCACGAGGCACGCGGCGCATTTGTGCATCGGTGGAAACCCGGCTCGCAGCTGCCCGGCGCACAGAATGCGATCCAGCTGGGAGTTGAGGAGAAGAAGGGTGGGACCGTGACCGCCACCAAAGAAGAGCAAGACGAAGAGGAAGAGGAAGAGTACAGCGACGATGAGAGCGGGATTGATTCGGGATTTGGTAGCATCACCCTGTCCGACCCGGAACCCGGCCAGGAAACGGTGGATGAAGCGGCTGACTCGGAGCCAGTGGAGGAGGAAACGATTTTCGCGAACGCCGCTAATCTGCCGTTGGGACGGAATGCTTGGCGTGCGGGCATGCGGGGTGAAAATGGGTGGCTTGGGATTTCAGCCGATTGTTGTTGACCTTTTGGAATAAGTAATAAGCGGCAGGGTTTTCACGGTCGTGCATGTTGCACCCAGTCGCTCATTTGTTAAAATAATGATGTTTGTGAATTTGAACCACAGACAAACGTGACTTGGCATTTTAAACCATAGGAGTGCACTGGTTAGTTGCACAGCAGGGCAAGATCACGAAGATGGTGAACGCGACGCGTGGAAAGTATTACCGGGAAGTATGAGGATTCGGCGAGGCGGATGGTGGGGTGTTGAAAAGAAGCTCCTCGGGCGACTCGAACAGTGAATATTGCAGAGGAAACAGCCAACCATCACGATACTTCTTCCCGACCTAATGAAACTCATTCCGAAGGCCAGGAATGATCGTTGCTCCTTCATCCAATGAAGGAGCTGGGCTCTCATCGGCATCCGCCTCACCATCGACAGAGAGAAACATGGGGCCGAGCGCACGATTGACATGGCTCTCGAGGCGCTCAATCAGCGCAACCGTCTCCGGAGTGCATGCGGCGTGCAGAGAGTATCCCAACAGCTTCAACTCGTCCGCCAATCTGTGGAACCCAAAAAATCAACTGACCCTGCGGATCAACTAAAAAAGAAAAGACGCACGTCTCGAGGTCGTACGCCGCCTCGGGCGACAGCGGCGCGGTCTCCATGTCCGCCTCCTCCGCCGCAAACTCGGCCCACTGGCGGATAGTGGCCCACTGTGCGGGGGCGTAGTGGATCTTCGGCAGGTAGCGGATGCCGCGCGCGAGGTTGCGCACGCCGAGGACCGCCAGGCCGTGCGCCTGCATGCGCAGCGCCCAGCAGGGGCTCGCTCGTGTCGCTACCGTCGCTAGCCTCGCGGTATTGGAGCTCGCGATAGAACGGCAGGACGAGCGCGCTGAAGCCGAAGCAGCAGCAGAACGCGGCGGGTGACGGCAAGGAAGTCTGTGCGAGAGTCCGCGAGGAGGGCCGGCGGGTTGATGGACGCTGTGGCGGCGATGAGAGTGTCGATCCGATCGAGCAAGAGAGAGAGGACAGAATAGGTGTTGGACAGAGAATTGAAAAAGCTGCGAACGACGGCCTCCGATAGCGGGCGGGTGCGCGCAAAATCTTCGGGAGTATTGAGCTTGGAATAAACCTTGTTCAAGCAGGCTGAACACACCTCCGGTAATTCGCTCTACTAGCTCGCGAGCCAGAGTGGTAACGTGAAACATGTCTATAGCCATGCTCAGACTACGCAATTATTGTGAGACGCAACCACATACATGTCTTTGTCGACACCCAGAGTAAGGTCGAATTACGGCTGTCCACAGACAGTTCAAGAGTCTCCAGCAAACTCTCTAGCGGGGGCGGTGAGCCGCAGAGCAGCAGTTGGTCTTGAGCATTTCTGGAATGATATCGAAGTCGGGATAAAAGATGGAACACGCGGAAAGGACGTACACCATCGCTGGCGTCCGACCCCTGGCCGATACGAGATTGTCGGACATCTGTGGAGCATTAGAAAGTCTGCCGATGTATCAGTCCGACCTACGAGACATGCTATCCACAAAAAACCCGCTCCAAAAAGAAAGATTCGACGACGCGTGCCAGGTTGGGGCAAGCGTACGTGTATGCGCCATATATGCAGTCCCCCATGGTCTACCCGCGCTGCCAATGTCAGCTGCTGGGATCAGAGACGTTCTTTGCAGTAAGAACGGTGAATGTACTTTGCTCTATCAGATCCAAGAGGAAGCATGAAGCGGTGTTCTCGTCTGACGCCGAGAGGATTATACCAGCTTCCCAAGCGGCCTTTAGCGCTTGGGAGCGGAGGGCACGGCATGCCGCTACGCGGCGTATTCCGCACCCCAGAAGATCCGGGCTCGAGGAAAAGAAAACGTTGGTCCAAGAAAGATTCCGGACGCGGGCCGTCTCCGAGTACACACTTGTGGAACGAGCACATGGAGCCAAAGGCGACACTGCAGAGGGTGAGAACACGAGATGGCGGAGAAAGGAGATCCAGTTGAAATGAAGCGGCGGAAAGTTTGGACCTGATGAAAGTCGCACTAATGAGAGGATGCGAGTACAAGGGGTTGCTTTTGAGTCCTGAGCAGCTCGTCAACGGCGGCGTACTCGAAATTCTGGCTAAACGCACCCTCAAAAACAATGGGTAAGGAATTCGGGTGTTATTTCCGGACAATCCGGAGAGGTTCCGAAATCTGGTCCGGGATGCAACACCAAGGAAGGGGGAGTCTGCTGTGCGCGTCCCGAGAATGCAGTGACATTCCTTCGTGGCCTTCCGCGAGGAGTCCCTGCAGTTGTGCATCTGAACCGTAGGGATAAATTGGAATGACAAGTACTTGAATTTACCTACATAATTTCCCTTTCCACACAACGAGGGCACGGCGCGGCGCCTGGCTGGGGGTGACACAGCACGCGACGAACCTAATAAATCTGCGTGAAATAGGGATAGTTGACCAATCAACGAGGGACTGGCCTTGCATGGATTACATGCTGGAGGTTTTCTTGGTTTCTTCGAATTCTCCAAGCTTGAAGCTCCGAGGATTGACGAGGCGATGCGCGAAAAAGAAGAGGATGGTCTACACTCTATTTGCTGACAAAACGTAGCAGCTTGAGAGTTATAACTCCTACCTGTAGTCTCACTAACTTCAAACGGCAGGATTACTTACGCATAAACGATCTTCTCCACACTCCGCTTATCAAAGAGAAGATTACGTGTTTGGTCTGACTAGGGAGACTAAGGATTACGCGTGCGGAGTGAATAGGATTCGCGCTGACTGATCCGCCATCTCCGCCGGGGGGTCGGCTGGATTGTGGTACTTATATTATGCAGCTGTCCCGAAAAAGCCCCCGCGCCAGCGGATACGGCAGCGCAAGCGAGGAAGAGGGGGCCTGGGGGAAGCATTCATAGCCATGGCGTGACCAAGTTCCACGTCGCGGCGCTAATGCGCAGACTCCGCTAGACTCTCCACGGTCATGGAGCTTGGGTTTTCCGTCAAAAGAGGCCCTTTGACGCAGATTAGTCTCCCGATCCTCGGACTTGACACTGCCGTTCACCTCGCAGTTGGGGCGTATGGCTGGTGGAAGGCGCGCGAGCGCCACATGTCGCTGGCCCACCAACTGGAGACGAATGGTGCATATCTCACCACAGTTACGTCTTTCAATCGCACAACCTATCTCAGTGCACACGAAGGTACCGCCATCCGCGGAGCGGCCATGGTTCAGCAGGGTGCGCTCTCGAGCGTGCAGCTCCCAAATGCATCCACTGCCAAGGACGACGTCGCGATGTGCATTCGGGCGCTCGTGACCGCCCTCTTCTGCTTCTTCACAGAGGAAGGCGTTACGGAGATCGTGTCCAATGTCATGCCCGACTTCCTCCTCCGCTACGATCTCGAAGACGTGAAGATTCCGATCGATGGTCCACTGCGCGCAGCGTTGCGCCAGTACATCGTCACAGTACAGACCGAAGAGGATAGCGACAGTCTTCGACAGCGTTTGCTGGAACGAGTCCATGTAATGTGCGGCACAGTTACCCAAGTCTTGAGCCCGGACCACATGGCTGCCGACAACATCCTCGACGGCGATGGACACCTGATGATTGGCCTCATCAGGTGGGTTTTAACATCTGCCCACAAGCGAAAGGAGGAATGGTATCCTACACGCAGCATGCGCGTCTGGTCGCTTGCCATTGTCCTCGAGTCCATCGGCTTCGACATTCACGCGTATCCGACGCCAGCCGCGACAGAAGAAGTGTACCTGCAGCATTCATCGCCGACCGCGCATTACGGCGGGCACCCCCAGGTAGTCCTAGTTACCGCTCCCGTCGGAGACACAGATCCTGGTGAATCGGATATTCCAGAATTTGGCGCTAGGACAAAGGCGCAATACTGCCCTATCCAAGCGATTCCCCTCATTCTATTTCGCCATCTTCCAGTCTTGGGCATCACTACAAGGACGACTACATCACAGTGGACCATCTCTATGAGGTCTGGCAGTTCGCGTTCGACAGTGCCGCGGAAGGTGTCGATGAACCCCATCTGGACGACAGCGCGACCAGCCTGGTCTGCGTATCCCTCCGGGAGGATATTGCACAAGAATGTACCGGGGTGCATAAATCGATCGTCGTTCTATGGGCAAGCTACATGAGCTTGCATAATGGGCAAGGCATTTCAGAAATACATCCCGACGCCGATTGACATGGAAGCCGTACACACCTTCAACCGCAACGTCCATCGTTTTCAAGTTCGAAACGAGATGCTCTATCACGGCGGCGAAGGATTCAATGTCTGGCACATTGCGGTTACGGCCATCCTCGCCACCGTGTATGCAATCGCTAGCAAGGCACTCCTCGTGGACGGACAGCCCGGCACGCGTATGACTTCCATCGCATTCTCGCCGGAGATACTGTACGAGCGCAAGATCAGCTCTTGGGCACGAGTCGTCGGGTCAGCCCTGGTGAACGGTGCTGCGCAGGAAGATTGGTCGGCGCTTTTGATGGAGCTCGCCACGGGCGGCGCACATCCCCACAATCTGCCCAGCGACGGTCCAGCGGGAAATGATGACCGCGTTTCAGCCGTTCTCGGCATGCAAGCAAACGGAGTTGCCGCGCTCCTCGATCTTGTCGTCGCACCGTCAGTCTCTTCACGGGCGGCAGTAATGTGTCATGTGCAACTGGGCCAGATGTGCACCATCGCGCTCGACGAAGGTGGCTACGTTCGGGCCTCGAGTGCGACGCGCCCCGCGAAAAAACGTACTTCTGCCGGTTGTACCGAACAAGACGTCGATCTCAGCGGCTGCAAGCGATGCAGTGCTACGAGTGGATGTCGAGCCAGACTGGGCAGGCGACCCACGTACGACGGTATTTCAGACTCGCGTCGATGGCATCAATCTCGCGACGTTCAGCCCCCTCATCGTCCTTCGCTGGCTCCTGCGGCCGTACTGGAGAATCGCATGCTCGTGCGGCGCGCCCGTTTCGACGGCGGATGTGAACGTAAATGAGGCGTGGCGGGACATACACGTCAGTCAACTGGCGCAGTACGCACGGTTGTCCCGCGTCGAGTTCAAGCGGGGCACAAGAGTGCACGTACCCGTTACAAGCAGCGAGGAGGCCAAGCTGCTTTGCATCGGATGCATCGAAAGTGAGAGGATTTTCATGGCGGACGAGTGTTTTGAAGTGCGCGCTCGACGTGGTGCCGCCCGTGGACCACAAGAGCTCCTTGACCGTTATCCTCCTCTCGGCAATAGAGCCGCAAGTGCCTGACGCGGATCGCGTCTCCGGTGCCTCTGGCAGTGGACCGTGGCGGATAGCCAGGGTACCGACACAACTTCCAGCCATCTAATCCGAGAATGTGGCACCACATTCTGGGAGGTGCCACATTCTCGGATTAGATAGCTAGAGCGGCTGTGCATCGGAGATGGTATACATAGGCAGAGTACATGGCGTACGTAGTAGACATTAAGTTAACCAGAATAACAAAGGCGGCAATGATGTAGCGAGTAGTAGTACTTGCATTGAGAGAACAGACAGACAGACAGACACAATGGATTGATAGATACATAGAAGTATCGGGACGAGAGAGGAATGATAGATATAAAACAACGGGGGATCATGAAGACCGTGGTGGAACATGAAGGGTATAAACGAGTGCGCACGAGCCGTTGCGCGGAGACGATCCCATGTATACAGCTTGCCTCGTCCTATCGAAAGAGAAAAAAAATAGCATACGTACACTCAATGAAGGGTTATGCATCGACCTTGAGGGCAGCGCAGACGCTATGGGAGTCGCGCGGATCGGTGGGCATGAAACCGTTCTCGAGGCCGAGGGAATAGGACCAGACGGGGGAGTGGACGACGCCGTCGGCGGCAGGGCCGGTCTGTGAGCCGTGGCTTGTTAGTGGAACGATCGGAGGAATCGACGCACCTTCCACGTCCAGAAGAACCAATCTTGCGTGGCGTACATGGTGGCAAGGGCGAACTGCTTGACGCCGGCCTTGATAGTGTCATTCCAGGTGCTGGCGATGAGCCACAGCGAGCAGTCTCCGCCGGCACAGATCGTGAGTCTGGGGAAAACCAGGCAAGGCGCTCTGACTTAAATTTTAAAATTAACTTAAAAGTTCAAGTTAAAAACATTCGTCAGCGCCAGTCCAAAAAGGCAAGACGATTGCCTTTCTTGGCGGGAAACACACACCTCTTATTCAGACTCGGCACCCACGCGCTACACGTCTGCTTCGGCCACGGCCTGCCCGCTTGCAGGGGGTCCCGACTGGTCGCGATGGGGGCGTTGTTCGGCGCGCCGCCAAACGCACAAAGTAGGGGTGCGTGTCGAGGATGATGCGGTCGGAGCCAGGAAGGGTTGGTGTGGATGTTCACCAGATGTGCGGGAAGGACAGCAGCGAGGCGAGGCGAGGCGGAGGCGAGGTGGTGCGGGCACAGCGGCAGGGGTAGGGCTGCAGGGGAGGGAAGCACACCTGGCGTGGCCCTACGCGGCGGCGGGTGCGGGCAGACGGTTAGACAAGGTGGCGACGGTGAATGCGCCGAAGGCGGGTACAGGTGGAGGCGGGACGTAACAGGCCGAGAGGCGGGAGGAGGACGTTCCCAAGGCGCCTCGCTTCACGCTCTGCAAAGCGGCGACGCAGAGGGCTGGTGCGGGTAGCACTGCTCAAAGCCATCCCCCGAGCTGAAGCTTGCTAACCCTAACTTCACGTGTGCCGATGAACGAGTCGCCGGCGTCATCGTGTCCGAGCATCGTGCCCGAAGTCGGAGAATAGCCTGCCGACACTGAGGTCGGCGCGAGTACGGGCGCTGGGGAGGGGCGCGCTGTGGCGTGGATGGGGGAGGGACAGGTGTGCCGACACGAAGGCAGGTCCGTGGGCACGGGCACAGGCGGGACGGGATGCGCGCGGCAGCACATGGGAGGAGGGCGCCGGTGTGGGAGCCAACGGGGGGCGCGAGGAGCCGGCGGGGTATGGGAAGTCGGGAGAGGCGTGAGGAGGGCGCAGCGGCAACCTGGCCGCCTGCTCCCCCATCCCCATCCTCGTGGCTATGCCGCTGGTCAGGCCAGCAACGCCCATCGGCACACCAGACCCAAAGAGCAGGTCTTACCCCATGGGCCGTCCCACCCCATGCTCCTGCTGGCCGAGCTCGCGATGCGACGCCGAACGCGAAGCGGCTGCTGGTGGGGCGGCCACTGACGCTGGGCGGCGGCGTCGCGGTGTGGATGGGCGAGGGCGTGTAGAAGCCGTGCGCCGACGCAGGGTCACATGCGCGGAGAGGGCGCGGCAGCGATGCGGAAACGGGCGTCGCAGCGCAGACGGGCGCGGCCACGGCAGAGGGGCCGGCCGCGGTGGGGAGGGATACAAGCGGGGCGGGTGCCTGCACGGAGACAGGTGTGCGAAGAGGACGCAGGGAAGCGGCGGATATGAGACGTGACGGGCATGGTGACGCGGACGCGGGGCGGTGGTGACATGGCTGAGTCGCAGGGGCGCGTGCAGGCCGTCGGCGGGGGCAGGCGGGGACGCGGGGACGCAGGGACGGGCGATGCGTGTGTGTAGCAGACGCAGGAGCAGCTGGGCGGTGAGGTCAAAGGCGCGCAGACGGGAGCAGCGCGGCGCGCGGAGGAGGGTGCAGCGGGCAGGGAGGCGAGACAAGGGAGCCGTAGCCGTGATGTGGTCACGGACAGCGTGCAGCGAAGGGCGTCTGCGAAGGAAGCGCGAGGGCAAGCAGCGGCGTGCGATACTTCAAAGACGGTGGCTACGGCGTCCGCAGAACTTATAAGAGTGGCGACAGCAGGGAGGGCGCTGTGGGAAGTTAGCAGAGCAGGATTACAAGTTGGTGCGCTCAGGCGTACCACGGCGGCGGGCGGGCATGCACTAGATGCTGTGATGGTCATGGTAGCACCGGAAACGGCGGGGAGGATGGTGGGGCTGGGGCGGGGGGCTTTGGGGCGGGGCTTTAGGACGGGATGGGCGGCGCAGACGCGGGCGGGGGCGCAGGGGCAGACGATTGCGGACGAAGGATTTGGGGAGGAGCGGCGTGGGGTCGCAGGCGGGGGCAGGGCGGCGCGCGGAGGACGGAGGACGGAGGTGGGCGAAGGAAGGAGCAAGCAAGCGCTGCATACATCAGGACAGGGAAAAGAAGGGGGAGGGAGAGAAGGTCACGCGTCGCGGTGGACGCGTTTCGGGACGGAACCCTCCCAAAATTCAGGTAGGTGTACCCAAGAGGAGTTTCCACAACTCCTACGTTTTAGATTTCGCAGAAACAATTTATTTAGACGACATAAAATTGGCCGCCAACCGGCAGTTGGCGGAAAACTCGGGGATATAAACTTGGTATTATGCTACGAAATTGGTACCGTTAGAAGCGCCTATTCAAACGGTGATTTTAGCATATGGTTTCATGAAAATCGGCCCAGAATTGAGCGAGAAACAAATCATTTACTGAGGCAACCCAAAAAGCGGATCAAAATGGGGCTGTGCCAACTACTGTAGTATTACGACCACTAGTTCACGGGGTGTCACCCGTCACCACAAAAGTTCACTGGATTGAAAGTTCACAGCTCGGCAATCAGCCAACAATTCCCATAAAAGGTAATCCGGCGAACGCCGGAGCGAAATTTTGCAATTTTCTAGGCCTATTTGGGCCAGGAAAAACTCATTGTCACCGTCACCAACCTTGATTAGTTCAGTTCACAGGCCTCTGTCACCCACCTGAACTTCCGGTCGTAATACTACAGTATTATGCAAACAGCAATAACTGAAATGCTGCGGATCTTCCAAATGAACAGCCCGACTTTTAATAGCGAATCCGAACGGCGGAAGCTATTTGAAAGTTTGAGTTTGTTTCTGGACCCATGTGCAATCAATATTAATCAATGACAATCCGAAGTCTGTCGAAAACTCAGCGCAGTGCAAGTTCGCGACAACCATTCATTCCATTTGGACCGAAAAGAGTGCGGGCATTTTTTTCACGACCTACAAGATCCGCTTCGCAGGGCACAAGACATGCACCCCTAGAAACTCCTACCTCTGCTGAGAAATAGGCCGTAGACTACCCGTTGCGAGCCTTGCGATATGATTTTCCTATTCGCGATTTGTCGGAAAAATATTTGTTGACCTATCAGGTCTGAAACCGTCTGACAGCCTGATATGATCTGATATTGCCCCCCGCGCTAGCAATATCAGGCGTGGTGAGGTGATATTTTACCATATATTGTTTCCCCCCTCGCTTTAATTGTTTTTGGCTCTGGGCTGTGCAGGATCCACAAGCGTGCATGTTGAACATGCCTCTGGGGTCAAATTTTGATTTATTGAGCATGCAAGATGTTTTTTACCTGAGTTCAGTGAGCTGTGGGGCTGTTGTGGAGCTGCATCCAGGTGGCTCCCACAAGGTACATAACTCAGGTCACGACCTCCCAACCTGTGCCTGTGGGTGTATGTGCGCCTGTGAACGGAAAGACAGTACATTACTTATATCAATACTGACTTCATTTACTGACTGACTAACTAACTTGAGTACTCACACAACGAGCTTGCCTTGATTTGGATAATAACGGTCCTTCCCTTCAAGTGACTTGAAAGGAAGGCAAGAAGGTTTTCTTTTTTGGACCAAAAGTACCTTATCAGACCTATATTCCAAAATATTGTGCCGTCAGGCTGATATTGCTCGTTAGATCTGATATTGCCTGATATTTGAAAAAGGTACATTACTGAAAAAATATGGCACCCTCCAGTCTGACGACCACCGGAGATTGAGGCAAATAAATCACGTCCAATATTTGGCCAATACATGCTGTATTGGGCGAGTATTGGCCAAATAGTGATCAAAAAGTGGTTGACCAATATTCGGCCATTATACGTTGTATTGGCCAAATATTGGCCGGATATTGGACCGAATATTGGCCACATATTGGCTGTCCCTTTTTTACCTAGGGCTGCCGCCATTTAATATATATTATTTTTTTCCTCGCCCGCATCGTACGAATTCAATTGTACACAAGAAGATGGATGCATTGACTATCTACTACATGCGGGCTATTGACAGTGTGATTACCAGCGCCTCGAGATGCTCATCGCGCTGTCTCCTAGCCCACATCGTGTTCTTGCAATTGTGCGTAGGGCGTGCTGCACCCAGCCAAACTGAGTCTCGTATATCGCGTTGCCACTGGAGAGGGCGAGCAGCGGCTCACTGCAAAGACATCGTAAGGAACGGAGTACCGAGGAAAGGCTAGAAAGAGACATACATTTGAACTCGTGCGCTGGCGCCAGTCCACCCACGTGTCGAAGCAAAATATCGAGCGCGGGTTGAGTTTCGTCGAGACTAGAGCGGGGTAGTGAGCTATTGATTCCTTGGGAGAAGAGAACACACCGCGTACCTGCGACAGCGTCAAGCGAGATCTACGGCGCATGCTATCAGCCAGATGGACAGAGGCACGGACGACTGCAAATCCACACACCGTAACACTGATCCTGCTCTGCCCACACACCACCTCTACCCTTACCGACGCACACAGCGGGCCCTGCGCGACGACCGACACCTTCGCAAATTCGAGCTGCGTTGCCAAGTGGAGCGTGTTCCCATCGAGGCCGACATTGAGCGCGAGCATCTCCTGGTCTGCCTCCCCACCTCGGCGTACAGCTTCTTGGTGTCGTGTCGTAGACCATGCCACTCTGAAGCCGTTAGCATGATCACCCACGTCCACGTGAAGAAGGACACTCACATCGCAAAGCCGGGAAGAACATCGGGGACTACATCGCCGACACATCGGTAGGGGGGAACGAGAGGAAGAAAACACCACGTACACTGATTCAAGTACTGCTCCCCCTTCCAAGTCGGCAGCACCTTCCCGCCCTGCGAGCGCTCCATGAGGTAGTCGAAGAACTTGTCCGAGTGGCCCATGTGCACGGGCGGCAGCTCGCGGTGCTTGTCGGTCACCGCACGGATGGGGCAGAGCTGCGGGCATCGAATTTTTCATCAGTGTCGATGCGGTGGTAAGAGGAGGACCTGCGCCATCGCCGTTCCCAAAGACGAGTGGCTCGGGATTCTGTGCGCGGATTCAGGTGTTTGTTCATCTGCACTAGACGGAGTGTGCAAGCACAGAAGGTCTCTCAGCCTATGGGGGCATGAGGTCGGCATTGTCGACGCCCGGCATGCGTCTGGCCTCTGATGGCCTCAAAAGTTGCGGGGCGCGCGAGAGGAGCTGCGCGGGGAGTGTCAGAAGGGGCCCCAGGGCGAATGGAATGGGACATAAACTCACCCAGAATGAGGTGGCTTTTGGTCAGCCTGATCAACTCTCGCAAACTTTACCACGTCTCCCGCAACTCCCCCAAGTGCCTGCTCGCATGATTTTGAGGTTCCCGCAGAGATTACCATAAGAGATAGCATGCTGCAAGGTATAGAAAAACCAGGAATGAATGATTGTTTTGAACATAAAGAAGCGCTTGAAACGGATGGGATATTGCATCTGCTGGGTGGAGAAGTGGGGTGCGGGAGGCCAGGGTATAGATGAGGCGGTTTGAGCGGTTTCAGGGCACCAGAGTCCACGAGGGTCGAGATCTGGATGCCACGGTGAGAAGAGAAAGCAAGGAGGACGCGGTCACGCGCCGCATCACGTGCGTCTCTCTCTTCATCGCGTCCTCGCTCTTGCTCTTTCTTGCTCTTCCTTTATCACCAGCACCTCGTACTCGGCTTAGCTTGAAATTAAATGTCTTCCAAACGTCCAACCTCCTTGAATTCAATTCAAAATGAGCCAAACCCCTTTGGTAAGTATGCGTACTATTACGCACCAATTATTTGCTCGAGGAACTAACCACGGTATGCAGAATCTTCGCAGGCCGTAAAGAAACACAAAATAGATAGAAACACGTTCATTAATCCGTACGCCCGTCGAACAATGGAAGCTCCGTCCTCAGGCTCCACACCTCCTCCAAATTGTACCCCACTTAACACCAGAACCAACGATACTCCTGCAAACCTATCACTGCCGTCTTCATCGTTAACCACTTCGTCTCTCTTGCTTCCTCTCCGAACTGCAGAGTTTTCACCCGTGATACCGTTGAGAGACGAAGAAGATCTCTTTCGCTCGACAATTGACCCTTCGTTGGATTCCCACTCTACCTCCAACCTCAATGTTACTCTGCGACCAGCTTCATCGGAACCTCTTTTGCCTGCATTCCAACTTCCTCTCGTACAAACTGCTCCGAACGTCCTTCACCTGATTAGACACCCCCCGAAACCTGCGCAAGCCCCGTTGCCGAAGGCTGTTACCAACAAAATCGTGCAGTTGCAGGATCGTATCTCCGCTCTGGAAGGAGTCGCCTACGACCTCCGAGATAAGCTTGAAGAACGTGACGCGGATATCCGTGACCTCGACAACGAAAACCTACAACTGTGGCGACGAATCAATGAGCTCGAGCAAATTCACGGAGACAAGCTAGAACGTATCATCGACTTCATCGAAAATAACGAGTTCACGGGCACTGGCGCGACCCATACTTCCGCATCTGGGTCAGGTTCCAAGGGCAAGAGTGAGCGAGACAACGTCTTCAATGTGAGTTCATAATCACGGTCAGCGCTTCACTTGAGCCTGATATTCAATCAAACATTAGACAGCTATGCGTAAGGTTTTCAAGGCCGCGATGGGGCACGGCGTCAACGTCAAACTCGAAGTACTGGCGAACGACACTCCGATAAAAGCAGGTGGATCGTATATCGCTGATTCTGATAGTAAAGGACGACTTCTACGACCCGACTGGAGCGCCAGCTTCAACGAAAACAGTCGATGGCATAAGTCTATGCTCGAGTTTGCTCGCAAGAAAGCCCCCGTCTTCCATCCCACCATGACTGAATCGATGATCAATGCGAAGACAGATGACGAGATCATGGAACAACTAGAAAACATATTCAAGAACATCAGCGATAATTATTGGCGTGCACAGCGAAACAAAGTGAAGACTAAGGGTGGGGAAGATGCGGGGGAGAACCAGGAGGAAGGCAAGCATGAGAAGCGAGCGAAGGAGCTGAACCGGCGGGGAACCCGTAAAGTTCGGGTGGGTATTTTCGTGCAATTTTTCGTTTGTGTTGACCAGGCCACCGACAGAAATGTGACGAGCGACTTGCAGCGTTCCAAGAGACTCATGGCGAGGTTCCTCCTGACCGCAGTGGTTTTTCCAAGCTCCGTACCAGAGCAGTGACGAGTCCGATGACTCTGACGTCGTTGATCCTGGAACTGACCTCGAGTCCGGTGATGAAGTCCCAGTTTCAGCTACGAGGAAGCCTTGGCTCTCCCGCCCACCTATGTATCGTGATCACGAGGTAGAGAACATCGACTTTTCATTCAGACTTAACTCATTTTCCCAATGTAGGTGACCGAATGGGTGTCAGATCTTGACAACCTTGTCATGGCTGCGCGCGGAAAGCAGAAGAAGCTCCATCGCAACAAAATGTCGGCTCACCCTCGCAAGCGCGGCGAATGGAAAGACAAAGGTCTTCCGAGTCTCCAGGCAAACCAATTGAAGATACCGCTTGCCGCAGTCCTGCCTGCATGGCTGGAAGATCACCCTGAATTTGATGCGCCTTCGTGTATTCATCGAGAGGATGACGACGAGATGGAGAAAGATGATTAGCTTGGGACAGTTTGCTGGTGTTACTATTCATTCTACTTCGTATTCATCCTCTGGGTCCTCCTCTGTTGCCTCCTGTATGAACCTGATTAGTACAATACATAGTGATCACTTGAAGGCACAATGTACGTGATCGTAAGCAATGGTAATCCACAGTGCTTGCTCGCAGACCTCGACCGGAGCCAACACAAACTGGCCTGACAGTCGTTCAAGATAAACAACCTCGCACGATGCAAAAAACTTCGGCATCCCAGGCTCTGACTCCAATATCTGTCGCCCTGAAAAAAAATTGAGGAGGCGATTTCAAAGATGTCCAAGCCGCAGACAATACCAGAGGTCCCAAGGGAAGTTTGTGATAACCGTGCTTGGGCAGAAGCGCGCCACGATAGCACATCCGGTGGTCAGTTTGCTCTTGTCTGGCAGGTTTTGTTGGATGCGAAATATGTGGTGGATACGGACTGGAACACGGGAATCGATGTAGGCATATTGAGCTTTGATGCCTCGCTGCTGGGTTGCGGCACCATAACGACGGCGGTGGATCCAGATATGTGAGAAGGATTCAACCTCACCCATAAATGTGATCGCAGTTTTGTCGTGAGACATCTCAACATCTGCAATAAGTAAAATGTCGGGCGCCCAGAGGGTTTGTAGATGCCGGATGACAAGGTGGTAAAGTCCATCCTCCATCTCTCGCAGGCTTTTCTTTTTCGAATAGCGCGGGTACCGAATTTTATCTGAGTATGACTGATGAGTACAAGTTGCTGAAAAACGTCGAAGAAACTGTACCGAGGTTCCTGTCGGCTTGGGCATGAGCAATGTAATCATGTAAGGTTCCATGCCGTTCACCTTTGTCCGCCTTCAGATGAGACTTGAGGACATTCAACGAATCAATGTCTTCGGGTGTAGGATGTGGAATCTGCTCAAGACGTGCAATCTGTGTGCAGGAATTCTTGGTATTGTGAAACAGTAAGAGAAGATTGAACTCACAAGGTCCTGGATGAGAGTGGTTTTCCACCAGCCACGCATCATCGTACCCTCTAACTCCCTGCCGGAGTGGCCATTGGTGTTGAAAACACCCTAGAAAACCGTTGTTCCGTTCGTATGGGAAGGTCCACCAACCAGGCGCTGGTCCATGTTTCAAAACTGGGCTCAAGATGAACAGCGGCGTAGTGGAAATAGGGGACAAGGTGACAGTTCATGTCGGCCCAGGATTGAATGGAGCGCTGTACGGCGCCACATCCACGCTTCACCTCGTTCGGGCTGATTGTGTCGGAAGTGATGATGTGTATCCCAGCCGTAAACTGAACCAAGTTTTCGTAATGCAGCCGCAGTGATCTATTCATTTGGACCGTCTTGATGCACTCAAGCTCAGCCTCGCTGGGATTCGGATTTTTGGCCAGGTAATTTTCCTTCATGCGAGAGCGGACCAGTTTCTCTTGTCTCCATTGAGCAGCAGCGTTCTTGGTGTTCTCGGCAGAAGGAGGGGCATCGACATTGGGGATTTCTCCGTCAACCTGCCATGCAAAAAACAAACCGACGAATAAAACAGTGATCAAGGAGCGCCACTGATCCGCTTTGATAGAGCCGCTGCCACGCGCAATCTGGAAATGCTGTGAGACGAATTTTCTCCGACCGATTCAACACTCACAGAAGGGGGCATTCGGCTGACCGAAACCGGCCATATAAGTCTACTCAAAAAATCTTCGAGCTTTTGGTAGCTTCGTTGTCTATCATCCCGTTCTTTTGAAGAATCTCGCGGAAGAGATGCTTGATGATACCTGGAGGAACGGTCAGTAATACCAAGCTACAGAAATAAACCAGCGTACCAAGGAAGATTGCGTGCATCAAATCAAACAGGTTCGTCACTCCGGGAAGCCAGTTGACCAGATTGTCCATGGCTGACCATCGTACTCCCCTCCGACGACTGATTTCTTCTGTGATTTCCGGGGAGGCATTGCGTGCTCGAAAAGCGTACTTGATGTATCGCCACAGATCGTGCTCATTGATTTCTGATTTTTATTAAGTAGATTGCCAAACTGAAGAGGAGGACAAACTTGTTGAATCGAAAGCATCGCGGTCGACGAGTGCAAAAAAAGGGAGTATCGCAGTGGTCGCACATGAACCATTTGGAAGTCACCGCAAGCAGCCCACTGGTTTTTCGACTCGCGGGGAGATCTGAGACGTCGGTTCCAATTTGAACATGGAATAGGTCTGGCTCTGGCTCGTCCGAGACCTTGAGGTAAATTCCTGAAAGACATGAATAGAGAAAAGGTAATAAAATAGATGCACATACCATTATACAATTTCTGGAAATGCTTGACACAGATATTCATCACATTATTGAACTGTTCCTGCATTGGCTCATGGGGACCGGGGAACATTGTAATCAGAAAGGTCTCTTCACGAAGATGCCGTATGCCACGTGGGTTATTGCAGATGGTTCCGTACATGGCACCTGTTGAGTGACAACCTGCTTTGACTGCTTGAAACCTAAAGAGCAGGTTAATAATACGGACAGTATATTCATAAAGATGTACCAATCAATATTGATTGAAGAATGAGTCCGTTGGGGTAGAGCAACGAACTGCAGCTTTAGCTCATGAACGTCGACATCCTTGATCTCCCACTTGCCATTCCGGCGACGTTCCAAGCCAGCCTGGACTGCCCTCCAGCCCCAGCTATCCGTGATGTCTGTCATTGGCTTGTCAAGATCCGAGAACGCGGCGTAGCCTTTCAAGGTAACAGGTTCGCGGACTCCGGGAATATCCTCCGGCCTGCGCCACATCTGCCATTGAGCGACCTTCCCCGCCTGAAGGGCCATTCACTGCAAAGCTTTCTCAGGAGGGGCAAATGGAAGCGTCAATGCAGGAGTTCTCTTCTCGCCATCGGAGAGCCGTTTGAGGGTGTATAAAATTCCCGAGCAGTCAGGCTCAATACAGTTCGGAGATTCGAGCTGTGCAAGCTCTTGCCGCGTGTGTGGCTTCCAGCAGCCAGTGCAGAGGAAATAATATGTGATCAAGCTGTCTGTGCAGACTCCAAGACGCTTCTCGACGGTTGGCAATGTACGAGCAAAGTCAGAGAGACCGTTGATATTCGAGGAAGAAGCTTTGAATGCGATCTCGTAGCCAGCGAGGATAAGCTTAACAGCTTCTCGAGTCATCCCGTCAAAGGCTGCGCCAACGAAGATTCGAATATAGGTGTTCCGGATTGCAGGGTGGTCATCGAATGCTGAAGGTATGTTGTCTTCCTCGGCCATGGATTCGGATGCCTCAAAAATGGAGGCACGAGAGCGGTAAAGTGGATCTGCATTGATCTTGTCGACATCTACCGCATGGCCATCATCCTGCAGCTCTGGAGAGTCGGATTCATCCTCAGAGGTGTCACAGTTACCATCCTGTGATGAGCTCTCGTCTTCCTCGTCTGAGGAGAAGACAAATCTCGGGGAACTGGGTGTATAGCAATCCGTTGCAGGCCATTGAAAGTCAGCATCGGAAAAAGCTGGTGATAACCCATGAGGTGCGTCATCTGAATCGTCATCCGGGAATCCTAGAGGCTCTGGAGGAGGGGGGGAGCTCGAGGCTATAGTCGGCAGGCGAGGAGAGGGGACCCGAGTGGCTGCTGCGAGGTTTAGGGAAAGACGGCGGTCTGCAGCTATATGCCGAAGGATCGTCTGCTTCATTTGTAAAGTTCCATGTTCTCCTTTGGGCCGACATTCAGAGCATATACACCACTCGTACTGAGCATCAGAACGGCTCATAGTCGAGGTGGTTGTGGGCAAGAACGTGCGAGTCGGTGCTGCTTCGGGTTGATGGTATTACGTAGAGTACACGAACCTACCTGCGTATAATTCACAATTGCGATAGGTCGTGAAGAGGATTTTCCGAGGTTGAAAAATCTGATATTTATTTGTAGGATACTTACGCCATTGATACATTCAGTCAAGACGAGTCAGCAGGCATCAGTGAGCAAATTGTTAAACCAATAGAAGCACTGGCAAGGTGACATCGACAGCCAGCGTGCATCGAGACCGAGTTGCGGAGGTTGAAGCTGTGGTGACTGAAGATTTTCATGATCAATCGTTAATATTGATCAATAAGACTCGCGAGTCATGATTAGGAGATCTAGAAGATCTAGACGCGAGCTTGATCAGCTGCATGTATATATTCAAAGTCCATGACAAAGTAAGAGCTATCCAATATTCGGCCAATACTGGATGTACTGGCCAAATATTTGGTCGACCAATACTGGGGCCCAATATTCGACCAATATTTGGCCAATACATCAAGTATTGGCCGAATAGTGATCGTGATTTATTTGGCCCGATCTCCAGTGGACATGATATGGACATATTTTAGAAAATATCCGAATACCAGGCAACAAAGATTTTTCCGACATTTGCTCGACATGCCCGAGTCGATATCTCTATAACTCACTGGAACGGTACTTGTTTCTGTCATACTTGAATTTGAAGGCCAGGCCGCCCTGAGGTCCCGTTCGTCTCAATTATTTTTGTATATCTTTTTGGTACCGAATGTGGTGAGACAGGTTATTCAGGTGTTGAAGTGGTCAGAGGATGAGTCTCTTAGCATACACTGGACGCATGCACATATAGTTCGGTTGTTTCTTCAAGGGACCGCGTCGGAATATACACACGTATGCCTACCAAGCCATTGGCAGACCTTGGACCAGAAGGAAATACAATGTTCGATAATACAACACATAGATCTTACACTCGGGCACACCATACCGAACCTTCTCAAGTGCTCTTCGCCTTGCCAAACATAAACACCGGATTCTTCTCATCGATGAATGCCCACGTCACCTCCTCCTTCCATCCCTTCGCCTGCCACTCATCCAGCAACACAGGATATGCCGCCGCCCCCTGCTGAATCACCGGCCCAAGCAAGTTGTCATGCGCCAGCACAAGGAACACGTCCCGGTTCGCGTCAAACTCACCTAACTTGTCGATCGACTCGCGCGCCGACGCTGGGTCTTCAAAGTAGCCATTCTCCGTGATATCCAAAAGCGGCTTCATGCGCGAGGCGAGGTCAAATTTCTCATCGGCGGGTGACTTGTGGAGGTGCGCGGAGAGATGGTGACGGAGAGGCGGTGGCGGCGAGGAGTTCGCCTGGGCAGGGGAAGTGCTTGTGCAGTCTGGAGGTGGGGCGGAGGATGCCGGGGTGGTGGCAGGTATCTGCGCCCAGGAGCACGAAGCTGGTGGGGGTTACACGAGCGAGACCGCAGACGTGACCTGCTTGGTGCTGAAAGGTCCCATTAAATAAATTTGAAGCTCGGCTGCACGAGAAACACAAACTCCAGGAACATTGAGGAGGTAAAACGATCCGTCGCCGAAGTAATTGAACGCTCTGAAGCTGCCGATCATGAGGGGTTTGTCATTTAAGTCAATGGTTATAAGTTTCCGGCCTCTGTAGAAGGATTATTAAAAATGTTAGACAGGTTCAAAACATGTAGACGTACGCAAAGTCGCTCGGAAGTAGGGTGCTGCTGGGCCTCAAACTCGTAGGTCTCCAGCACCATATCTTTGCTAACCACTAGGTCCACCGAGGAAGGGAATTTCGACAGATTGCCTCATTGCAGTCTGAGTTCAACGTGCACATCTCGTCGCTCACAGAATTGAACTCACCAGTATGATCTATGTGCGAATGGCTAGCAAAGACATAAACGAATGCATCAGAGACCTGCATCCCCAAAATGTGATTCCGCGTATACCTCAGATAGCAGCGCTGATGCTGCTCTATTCCACCCCATGTTCCTCAAGTTGCTCGCCGATATCTTGGTAACAGGCATGGCCATTGTGCCTGCTTTCGCCGCCGCTGCCATGCCGGGGGCCCCATTCTCAAGATCCTTTCGCGGACCAAGATCAAACAGCACCCTCGTCTTCGTGGCGGTGTTCTCTACGAGGAACGCGAACATGGGGCAGGTCATGTTTTCATAGCCGGGAGCGACGGGGAGACATGAATGCCACCGCAGGGACTACGACTGCCTGGGGGTTGTTGACGACGTCGAAGATCTTGACTGTCACGGTAGATGAAGAAGGCGGGGATGTTGAGGTCGGTGAAAGACATTTATCAGCTAGTGGAAGCTAAGGCCGGGAGAAGAGGTTGCTTGCAGACTGGAGTGAGAATGTCGAGTATAAATACTCTAAACTTCCGTAACAGATCGGATGGCGTCCAGCTGACCGTGTGTTGAATGGGTTGTTCAAAAGAAAGTGTTCTGCTGACAGTCCGACTGAAAATTTTTGGAGTGATTCCATGTCTTTTTTGCTGTGGTTTGCGGTGGCTTGCGGTGGCCAGGTTCAAGTAGAGCGACTGATCAACATGATCCCAACATTGATCCCATCACTTTACACAGGCCAATCTCTGAGTCGCACTCTTCTATATTTGTGTCCATCACGGGAAGAGCGTTTATTGCCGTTTTCAGAAAAGTTGGCAAGTGGCGGTAAATACGCGTCAATTGGTGCTTTTATGGCCAGAACTTGTGAGGCTCATATCTCAACGAATACTGGACGAAACATAGCAAGTATATAGTCGAAATTGATCGTCTCATCGAGGGCTAGATGCCCCCGGGTTAGTTTTGTGTTTTGAGCAACTTGTAAGAATGTTCATTTGGCGGGTCAGTTCTGGAGTATTTTGCGCTTTTCTTGACAACGGATGGGTATTTTTCCAAGGTGTAAAGACATAAACTGTTTTTATAACCATTCTGAAGGTGCCCCCCGCCCAAAAATGGGCCGGGCGATGCACCCAGCACGTGCCGTTTGATTGTTTCCGTCAATTTCTTCTTTCCACTCAACATTTGTGTCGATATCATTCATCTACATCCTAGCACATTATGGAGACCGCAGGAAGGCTGAGAGTCGTAAACCACGCGCTCAGCGCCCCAGCACCAGCTCCAGAAAGGCTGCTGGAAGCACACGGAAGCAGCGGTCACCTGAAAAGGAGAACACGACGCCCCCGAAGCCAAGCCTCTCACCAAGAAGCAAAGCGTGTCTTCATCAGATGCCGACGCGGCGGAGCTCCTGATAGGCCTCGGGACAGCGCATAATCCCATGGACAAGGTGTTCGACACGGTGATGGGGATCAGTCCAGAAGAATCTGTGGCTATTGATGCTGAGCAGTATGGAGGGGGCAGCGACAATGAGTCTGATGGGCAGGCCTTTCAGGGTAATTTCTTCCTCAATCTGCTCTGTAAAATTCACGTTTGACGCGACGTGTCTTCTGTCTATTAGCCGATGACGATTCTGACAGCGAGGATGAAGAATACACCATTGTTTACGAGGTTCCATTCCACAATGCTACCCGGGAGCTTAAACTGTCATGCACCACAACATTTGCGGGCTTTCTTACTGCTGTGTCGAGGAAAATGGAGGTTGGTGTTACCCATCTGTCGGCAATCGGCTATGTCGCCTCGTACAAGCCAAAAAATCCCAAGCCCGTCCCAAAATTGTTGGAAACCTCGGAGGACTACGAAAGTCTAATGGCGGACATTACTGAGTACCGCAAAGATTGCCTGAAAAAAGAAGGGGGGAA
>JARKIC010002545.1:0-58027 GCA_029378375.1 Mycena olivaceomarginata
AGACACGGTCATCACCCGGTTGGACTGGTAGAACGCCAGCTCGACACCGTCGCCATGGTGGATATCAATGTCGATGTACAATACGCGCGGATGATATCTACGTGGAGTTGAGTGTGCTTTCTAGCATACGCTGAAAGCGACGGACCTGAGGAGTTCGAGAGTCGCCATAACGATGTCGTTGATGTAGCAAAATCCACTGGCTTCTCCGCGTTTGGCGGGGTGGAGGCCACCCGACCAGTTGATGGCGATGTCGGTCGTCCCGGAGCACAGTTTCCGTGCGCCGGCCAAGGGGCTTCCGGTATACATACGGCAGAAGTCGTACAGATCAGAGAAAATGGGACAGTCTTCCCCGCAGTTGAATCGATCCATCATTTGTTGCATTTCCAACTGCTTTTGAGGAGTTACTCTTCAAGCAAATGAGAATTGATCCCGTGGAAAAACGAAATCTGCATACCGTGACAAAAATTCAATGTAGTCGTGATCATGGTAGGCTTCGGGCTTCATAGACGGTTATTCTCGTACTGTAAGTCCTCCTCTTACTCTGAAACATGTTTGAAGGTCGAACTTTGGGCCAGATCCCTGCACTCCGTGCAAGCACAAATAATAAGGCGACTACTATGCTCGAGGTTTTTTTTGAAAAGCATAGCGGAGTACGGATTACCGTCCCGAGTGCGCGGCGATCATGGGGCTGAAAACAAGAAGGTTTCGGTGTACATGATCCTGACTCAGGGGCTCGGCCGTGCCTCATTCATTTGGGGCTCGTAAGTTATTGTTTTGGTATCGTTTGAAATGTCCTTTAACTGGAGGTTACAGCTCGACACATAATACACGTATCGAACGAATGTGGGTCGAAGTGGGATTGCAATTTGCCCGTCGATGGCGAGCTTTTTTTTACAGGCTTGAAGCACTTCATGGCCTCGACAGAAGCAATCCTCATCATTTATGGCTTCTACACCTAGGCCAAATATTTGCGCTCTGCGCCCACCATGTGTTGTAATTTCTTTCTTGGATATAAATCCACGCGGAACAATGATATCATCCCCGCAGCATATATGCCTTCGAACCACTGCCGTTTATGCATGTACTTCTGGTTCCATTCTTAGAGCAAGTTCTTTCCTCGATCTTGTCTCCGGTGGCATCTTTCTGTCCGTCCCTACGCGGTGGCGCTTAAGGGGTCTAACGACTTGGGAAACGGGTTTTGTGCAACAAGGGTTGGACTGTGACTTTGTGAGACGGTCTGAGGACCTTAGTACCAGGTTTTCTTGTATAAGCCTTGTTCAATGATTCTTTAGCTAATGCTGACTTCATGCCGTGCAGCAGACCAAATGCACCTTATATGTTATTCTCACTTGTTCCTACAGACCTTGTGAACACGCGTCACTCGCAAAAATATCCAAAAAAATGTTAGTCTATTGTTTACCGTGGGGGTCTGATTGAAGTGCCCACTTATTATGGAATTCGAAGCTTGCTGGGCCACGTGCTTCCTCTCTCCCGCCACCAACGACGCGTTTTCTCGCCCTCCACAAAAGCAAATCCCACTCTGCTTCCGGTTCTACGCGCTTTAACACAACTTGATTCCCTGGAATTGAAATTTGGCACCCGAGAAGACATGAACTCCACCCTGGTCGATGGACCCCGCGGTGTGCCAAATGTGCCAAACTTAACAAGTTTCTGCGGGCACTCAATCGAATTTAACAGCACCAACTGGTTAAACTGATGATACAGCTGACCTATCCTCGTTACAGTGGTGGTATGGGAAGCGGGCGCGTTCAAGAGAACGGACGCGTCTAAAAACGCGAGTCACACGTGATTCGGCAAGCTCCGAATCCCATAATAAGAACACACACCGATCAGACCCCGCGGTAAACAACAGACCTTATATAGCAAGGTACGAGCTAAAATATAAAGTGTCTATCAGAGACTAATAAAAACCCTCCAATAACAGAGAAACAGCAAATACTTACAGTCGCCATCACCTAGTGTTTGTGCCACAAAATGAGCCATTGATTTCCACTAGAAACTGCATGGGTGCCGGCCAGCATCACTGTTGCCGAATATTGCCGATCAGCCGTCTGTGTGTTATTGGAGGTCCGCCCGGTGCATTGGAACGAATTGTGTTTGAAGGCTGTCCTTTATGTGCTGAACACAAAAATCAACCATGGGCGAACTGAGTTATGCAATATTTCCAGATTGGGCAGTATTTTGCTTCCTGTTCACTCCTAAGTGGAATGAGTGCAGATTTTTGGGGGGGAACTGGGTTCGTGTGCTTGAAAGCTGTCCTGTGTGTGCTGAACACAAAAATTAACCACGGGCGAACTGAGTTGTGCAATATTTCCAGATTTGACAGTATTTTGTTTCCAGTTCATTCAGAAGTGGAATGAGTGAAGATTTCTTTGAGCAATTGTGTTTATGTGATTTAAAGCTGTCCTCTGTGTGCTGAACACAAACATTAACCACGGGCGAGATGAGTTGTGCAATATTTCCAGATTTGGCGGTATTTTGTTTCCAGTTCATTCAGAAGCGGAATGAGTGCAGATTTCTTTGAGCAATTGTGTTTATGTGATTTAAAGCTGTCCTCTGTGTGCTGAACACAAACATTAACCACGGGCGAACTGAGTAGTGCAATATTTTCAGATTTGACGGTATTTTGCTTCCTGATCATTCCTAAGTGGAATGAGTGCAGATTTTTGGGGGGAATTGAGTTTGTGTGCTTGAAAGCTGTACTCTGTGCTGAACACAAAAATTAACCACGGGCGAGTTGAGTTGTGCAATATTTCCACATTTGGCAGTATTTTGCTTCCTGTGTATTCACAAGCGGAATGAGTGCAGATTTTTTGGGGAAATTTGGTTCGTGCGCTCGAGAGGTGTCCTCTGTGTGCAGCACCCAAAAATTAACTACGGGAGAACTGAGTCGTGCAATATTTCCAGATTCGGGGATAAGTATTTTGCTTCCTGTTCATTCAGAAGTGGAATGAGTGCAGATTTTTCTGAGGTAAGTTACTTTGTGTTAAATTTGCTCCAATTCAACACAAAATCTTTGGGTCTGGTTCAGACAATTCCAAATCAATGTCTGCCCATTCTACAATTCTTTTGCCCACGGGCTGGCCCCCTCCCTTCCACCGTCTTCAGCATTTACCATTCTACCGGCCCACCAGTATATTATATCGGTGGCGGTATACTTGGATTCAATTAAATTCCCTGAATTTCTCGTGTGAGATTACGGCTTGGTGACTTTCCAAAGGGATATAGAGTACTGCGATCCTTAAATATTATCTGGTATGCGGTACTGATCATGACCGCCCTGCCATTCAAAGTTATTTGAAGAACTGGATCCTCACTGGCTGCAGACCCATGCCATATGTGACTCCTTTTAGGATTCTGGGTAAGGTGAGGACAAATGTCAGAGCGGGTGAAGGATCAAACACACAGTGTGCTGCAGCCACTGTCCGGGCCCATTCATTATGTGCTGATTCATCCACCGCAGAATAGGGAACTGGGAATTCGAACTTTGGTTTTCTACAATGAGCCGACTCAGCCGTGACACCTATTCTTATTTTAAATCCAGTGGAAAATGGGCGAGCTGTCCCTTGGAAATTGAGGCAGTGTTAGCACACCCTTTAGTCAAGTTGGCCCGAGGCATTGCTGCATGACTCATTCACGCAGCAAGGAAAACCTTCCGGTCCGCAATCGGCTCGACTCCGGAATTGTGTGCGGACTCGGAACAAACATTTGGTCGATGTGTACGACGGATACCCCGGATCTCGGCCCAGGGGGCCCGGAAAGGTATATAAGGAGGCCAATTCAATCTCAATTACATTGTCGCTTTGGCATGTCAGGATTGCATGCTCGTAGCGGCTGCTCAGTGCTACGGGTGGACTTGTTCCCCGTGCACAGCATCTCACATTGTGTATGCATGCGCTTTGCGCCCCCTCGTAAGCTTGCCACCAGGACCCCGGCTCTTGATAACGCACATCAATCTGTCGACACTCTTGGCATGTTTGCGAGAGGGGGGTGGTTCGTCCTCGCAGCATCTGTCTTCAGTAGTGCGCTCATCCAATAAATTTTCATCAATATTTACTGAACATTCTCATGCTAGATTTGTTCGCGTTCGCAGTGCACAAGCGTCTCACATTGTGCATGCGCGTTGCGCCCCTGCTCATAAGTTTGTCACCAGGACCCCGGCTCTTGATGATGCACATCAATCCGTCGACACTCTTGGCATGCTTTTGAGATGGGGGCGGTTCGTCCTCGCGGCATCTGTCTTCAGTAGTGCGCTCATCCAATAAATTTTCACCAATATTTACTGAACATTCTCATGCTAGATTTGTTCGCGTTCGCAGTGCACAAGCGTCTCACATTGAGCATGCGCGTTGCGCCCCTGCTCATAAGTTTGTCACCAGGACCCCGGCTCTTGATGACGCACATCAATCCGTCGACACTCTTGGCATGCTTTTGAGACGGGGGCGGTTCGACTTTGCGGTATCTGTCCTCAGTAGTGCACTCATCCAATAAATTTCACCTGAGCGTAAACATGGTCATTCGCGGCAGAACACAATATTTGACCAGAGTACAGGGCATGCCAAATGATGTTGAAAAACACTGATTGAGGCAGAGCATACCTTCTAGTGGTGAGACGGAAGAAAGGCCTGCTCACGGCAGCAGCCCATCGTACGACCGTAAACCACGTTTTGTGACAACGATCGTGCCTCAGGAGGACACCAAAACTCAATTTCGTTCAATTCGACAGTTGGGCGTCACGCACCCCAAAAAGACAGCCGAGTAAGATGTAGACTATCCCTTTCCGTTCCATGCCCGAGACCTGCGATAGGAACGAAATTCCCTTTGGAAAGTGGTGCACCCCAAATGCGGACGGGACTAAACGAATGCGTGCGTCGAGCTCGGCCTCCGCCATCAGAATTTGGCACCACCCGACAAGGTGCTTGAATTACTGGTTTGCATTTTGAAACGCGTGACCCCATTGCCTTTGCAATGGTCCACATTTTGAAACCCCGCAGACTATTTCAATGCGAATGAAGCCCCAGAGCCATTTTCTGAGCCACGCGTGTCAGGAATGGATAGCCTTTCAACATCTCCAGGCTCGAGTGGTCAAACTTAATGCGGGCTCAACCAGTCACTTTGGCCTACAGTGCCACCGGGGACTTCTCTGATAGTGGCCGGCACGGCCGAGATTTTTTTTGTAGATTTTCTCATATTTTTTTCTGAAACCACCTCTGAGAAACACTGTTTTATGCATTTGACCCAAATTTTCCCACGGTGTTTCACTTTTTGCGGCCAGAAAACTGCGACAACCGGAAAACCGGCTCAGCGGCGGTCGGAATCTGTCGGGGGTGTGCGAAGTCTCAGAAAGCTCGCGATCTGGAAGCTAAAGCACACCGTGAAGGCCTGGATCCCGAGGACGCAGCTGATCAAGGAGCCTTTGATGACGACGAAAATGACGACGAAAGTCACCCGACCGACTGCTGCATGCAGCGTGCTCTCGAGTGCTAGCTCGACTTCAAGGCAGAAAAGCCACTTCTGCAGGTTCTGATTGAGAAGCGGGGCCATATCTGCCTCTTCCTTCCCAAATTCCACTGCGAGCTGAATCCAATTGAGATGGTGTGGGCTCAAATCAAGCGTCGTAAGCCCTCTCTCAAGCTTCTTGTCCTTGTTGAGCGCTCACCATCCCCAAGGTTTCCGTGAGCGTGCTGACAGCCCATTCCCCACAGCTCAGAAGCTGGTTCCAGAGTGCATTGAAACTGTTTCTTTGGACACCATTCGACGCTTTTTCCGACACTGCTACCGCTACATGGACGCTTACCGCCATGGTCTCAATCCGCAACAAGCTGCGCGCGCTGTCAAAAAATATTCGTCTCATCGCCGTATTCCTGTTGGCGATGTTGCAATCCTTAAATCCACTTAACTGTGTACTCCTTTGTTCCTACTACACCGCCGTTCGGTTCAAATATTTCAAAAATGTCCACCGCTCAACGTTTTTCAAACAAAAAATCGTCAATTCCTGAAGCATTTTTTGACTCTCGATGTTTGGACAATGTTGTACTAACATTGTTAGGACCTTTTCAGCGAGATGTTTTGTGTAAATGTTTGTGAGATGTTGCTGTGACCATTCTCAAATGTTTATTGACTGTTACAAAAATGTTTTGCACTCAAGGTTTGTGTAACAAATGCTTGAAATGGGGGTGGTGTGTTGTAGAGCATTTATAATGGTTTAGGAGAGCTCCCGGAGGCGCCTGAGCTATGCCGAAGCCGTGCCGAGCTATTTTCCCACGTGTTTCACTTTCTCGAGAGACAAATTTTTGAAATCTTTCTCAATCTCTTAGATTTTCTATCAGAATGAAGCCCTACTATGTATCTATCGTTTCCGGGTGTTTCCAAATACCTACGTGAATTGGAGAAAATGATCCGTGGTCATCTTTGAATCCCATCAGTCTTCCCTTATCCGGCAATCGAGAGGTGCCCGGTGGCACTAGAACGTAGCCTCCTAAAAAGTCTCGGTATTCAAGGGAAAAATATTCAGACATTAAATTCGCACTGGAAGCAGCCCAGCCTCCGCAACACCGAGGAAGAACAGCGCAACTACCAGATGCTCGCAGCGCTTCACAGCTGCCATGGACACTGCGGTTGACAATCAGATTCAGAGTTGAGCGGTGAATATTTGACGCACTCATGATAGACCCCAAACGAACATGAGGAACGCGACTGGAGGAGAGATTGTCAATATATCATAGGGGCTCCCGTGATTGAGACGTACCCCAAAAACTCGGGCAGACTTTCTTGAGTACCGTATTGCTTGAGACCTCGAAAAAGCGGTACGGCACGAAGAAGCATCAGCAGAGGCGCATACACCTGCATATCTAAAACTTAATACAATTATGTCGGTACCAAACACGATCCTGACTCGCTGGGAATGCCACCAGAATCTGATAATAGCTGTGAATGGCACAGACAGGTCGGTGTGTGAAAGCGGTGTTGAATAGCAGAAGCATGAAAACCTACCTAATTGCGCCAGATATGGCTTCGTCGGTGTCGCTTGGTGTTGCTGGCCAAATATCGGTGAGTTCCCAATCGAGATAGTTGCACATTTCGCACTCCATCTGATTGATCTCCTGCAGGGTAAACATGCCCTGCGCGACGATACTCCACGATTTATTTGAGTAAGTGTAATCGCAGATGACCTTGGAGACAAAGATGAAGAGGCGGTGGCCGGAAGAGCCACGCACGGTGGGGAAACGTGCTTTTAGGTGCTGCAGCAAGACAAGTGCCGCATAGGTGACAGACCGATGCAAATTTGTGCGATGGAAGGTGTACACAATAAGAGAAGGAAGAGGACCCAAATATTGAGCATATCAGACATACCTCGTATATTAAGCAGATGCCTCGTATCACGATGTACATGTTTACTTTCCCACGCCACCGCTGATTACCGACGTTGCAACTATTTGTTTTCGACGGAGCGCTCGAGAGCGCTTACAGTTTAACTTCTGGAATCTTCGACGGGCTGTGCGCTATGACGTGTAACTATTTTAAACTGACCACCTGCCCTTTATTCACGCGCTCAATGGCCGCTCAAAAGAGCCGTGCGCATTCCCGTTGCTTGGTTTCTTTCTCCCATCATCCTCCATCACCCTGCCGCTTTCGAGTTCTGCCCCCTTCACAATCTTCTTACCGGGTCGTCCTTGCATGCAATGCCGCCAATGCGTCTTTGTCAAGATCCTCTCAAGACTGAAGTCCAAGCGTTAACGCAAGTCTGCGTCACACGTCCGAAGCCTCGACAGTTCCCTCAATTATCAAGCATCTCGCAGCATCAAACATCATCCCGCATGGTCCTCAAGGTCGTCCGGAGTCACGCATGCTTCAAGACTGCAAGTATTGGACACTCACTCATCTTCAAGCTGCGCAATCCCGAGTCAACTTATTATTGACCTTCTGCCAATTGTGTCGGCGCCACATCTTCAACTACTGCATGATCAAGTCCTCCGTTTCAACGCTAACTCAAAAGCCAAGATGCAACCTCGGCCACAGAATCCCAAAGTTTTGGCAGCACGGGCGCAGCTTGATTTCAGTACGTCTACCATCAAATGGTTTGATATCCTGGTACGCTGGTTCAAGGCTATTTCCTCGGCAGCGTGGGGGTTGATATTCTGATTGAATTTTTTTTTTTTTTTTTCAACTCGGGAGGAACAACAAGCATCGCTGGTGTGTTGTTTTTTTTCGTTTACGTTCTCCGATGCTTAGTATTCTCACACGTCGCATAGCTCTCCACCTGCACGACACCGGACTGTGAATTGCTCTTCAGTTGCGTGCGTTCTCTGTCATTGGAGTTGTAGGACTTCAACTAGCCTGCGCTTGATTCAATTTGTTTCTGACTCCGTCGTTTCATTGACATGGACTGAGTTCGAGTCTAGCTTATTTCTATTTTCCGGTGCGTTGCCGGATCTACCAACCCTCTAAACTGCTCTCTACTCCCATACAGTCTGCTTTTCCGTTTATTCAACGGTCTGCTTTGTCCTCCATTTACTTATTTATTAGACCTGACGTCATGTACGTTTGTAATACCTAGCTAGCTCGATTTATATTCACCGTACCATCAATGATATGAGCGCAGGAATACTTTGCTGTGCTCTGAGCCTCTGACTGGTTATCTTATGCCATGCACACATGCCGAAGCGAAGCGAGGCATATCTTGTACTCATTGAGTTAGGTTGACCTGTGGAGCTGTTGGATAGGTGGTCAGTAATTTAGAGATAAGACAGGTAGGCGACCCGCCAAGTTAGTACAAGTTTATTTTGCAGCCCATGGGAAAACTTAAGTTAACTTGCGGCACGCCTGCCGAAAGGGGCAAGTTCCGCACAAGTTACTTTTCATAAGTTACTTTTTACGGACTCATCTGAACAACACCCGTTGACCGTCCGCACGGTGCGGAAGCTGGACCTAGTGTGTGAAGGAATGAATGTGAGTCGAGTTGGGGAATGGCTGCCGGACGTGCTACGACAGTCTGTGGAAGAGATGGATGCCATCCGTTGTCAACGAGAGAAAGATGGGCTGGGAAAAAGGAAGTCCGAGGCAAACATTTTTAGCCGTGCATCATGGCGGTCCGAAGCTGGATACCGTGAGAGGAGATCGGGAATACAACGGCTGCAACAACGGCCAGATAGAGGTGAGCGTTTGAGGTCGAGTACAGTCCATGACAGCTCGCGTTGCGATGCCTTTGGTCTCCATCCACTTCAATAGGCTCGGCAGAAGAATCCCTAGTAGGTGCATTCGACTCGCACTGAAATCTGCAGGGGATGAAGTACCGGCTTTTTTGATGTAATTATGTAATGAAATTTCTTCCGAAAAATTGTGGTTTCTATTAGGACAGCTGTAGCACAATGAATACTGGACCAATTGACTTAGGTCTTGGATATGTTATGTATCACAACTAGTACCAGGGGATGGTGTATCTATTTTGGGTGTTATCCCGACTCATTGTGATTTGGCAGTCACTTTACCAAAGACCATATTTGCATGCTAACATAAGTAGAGCCTACCATGCAGATTTGGGTGGATTTATATCTGTAAACCTAACAGTCCCCTGCTAGTTCCTATACATAACATATCCAAGAACTAAGTCAATTGGCCCAGTATTCATTGTGCCACAGCTGTCCTAATAGAAACCATAATTTTTCGGAAGAAATTTTCATTACATAATCACATCAAAAAAGCCGGTACTTGATCCCCTGCAGATTTTCAGTGCGAGTCAAACACACCTACTCCCGAAAGATTCTGACCAGAATTGAGGTTGTGGTGAGTGTTCTAAGCAAAATGTTGCAAAAAAAAAAAATCAGCCCGCGCCCTAAGTTCCGCAAAGAGCTGTAAATGCTAACCGCTCAATCCGATAATGTCGCCTGCCAGTGTCAAACTCGGACCCAGATCGGCTCCGAGTCCGACGGGTTACTGATTACAGCTATTTGCGGTACATAAGGCGCAGACCTTTTTTTTTTTTTTTGCAACATTTTGCTTAGAACACTCACCATGACCTCAATTCTGGTCAGAATCCTTCGGGAGTAGGTGCGTTCGACTCGCACTGAAAATCCGCAGGGGATAGAGTACCGGCTTTTTTGATGTAATTATGTAATGAAATTTCTCCCAAAAAATCGTGGTTTCCATTAGAACAGCTGCACTGCAATGAATACTGGGCCAATTGACTTAAATCTTGGATATGTTATGTATCAGAACTATTACCAGGGGACTATCAGGTTTACAGTTATAAATTCACTCAAATCTGCATGGTAGGCTCTACTTATGTTAGTACTACAAATATGGTGTTTGGTAGAGTGAGTGCCAAATCACAATGAGTTGGGATAACACCCAAAGATATACCATCCCCTGGCACTAGTTTTGATACATAACATATCCAAGAACTAAGTCAATTGGCCCAGTATTCATTGTGGAGCAGCTGTTCTAATGGAAACCACGATTTTTTGGGAGAAATTTCATTACATAATTACATCAAAAAAGCCGGTACTCTATCCCCTGCGGATTTTCAGTGCGAGTCGAACGCACCTACTCCCGAAGGATTCTGACCAGAATTGAGGTCATGGTGAGTGTTCTAAGCAAAATGCTGCAAAAAAAAAAAACGGTCCGCGCCTTATTTACCGCAAATCCGGAATCGGCTAGTTGGCCGTGGCTAGGTAAGGCTAGGTGGCTAGCCGGTGCATAGCCGAAGCATAGCCGAAGCATAGCCATGCATAGCCACACGCGGCTCGCCATACATACCCCAAGCTCCGGTCACTTTCCCATCTGCTTTGCCGATCTGCCGTTGGCTTCGCCGTCAATGCCGCTGCCGCCCCTACTCCAGATGCTTATCAACTTCGATTACGACAGCTGTCACCAACCGCTTGCCGTAAGATCGTTATCAGCTTCGATTACTTACGAGCTGTCATATGATCAAGCCGGTCGTCTGAAAGTTGAACCAGTGTTGACACTGACCCTGTCAGACCTCGAAATGCGCAGTGAACAGTCTCCTCAGAATTTTTATACAACCCCGAGGACCACTTTCTGAGCACGGAAATGAGCTTTATCCCGCTGTTTTTCATTATTATGTTCCAGTAGGACAGCTACCCTGCCCTCAGTTCTGGGCCATCTGAGCTCATTTGTGGACCGAATTGCTTCAAATAAAATTGTGGCATCAACATCAAGCAGTTTCATGCTCGTATGCACCGAAAAAATCATATCATACCTACTTGAATCGATCGCAATAAAATATTTAGGGTGTGAAAAAAGTCGACTTTGCTGGAGTTGATGCCATCAAAAAGTCTTCATCATAGCATGAAAGTACTTACTTGAAAAATAAAGCGTACTCACCCCCTTATCCCGAAGGAATTGATGTAGATTTGACTGCACACGGAAGCTCTCATTGACAGAACTGAACTTTAGATCAATGAGGGCTTTCTTTCCCTTTGCGTCTGCATGTCTGCTCCTCTGCCGGAGCGAAGCGAAGGCATGTCTTGTATCTATTCTAGTTTCAGAATGAATGATTCTTCCTGGACACAATGGAAGCACACAGCGAGCGGAAAGATGGTTGAGAAAGCTAACCTGACCGGCCGTATCGATGATTCGACACTTGTATGTGATGTTATTTACGGTGATGTTTTTGAAATATGAGCGGTAGATTGTTGGGAAATATGATTCCGCAAATTGTCCCTCGCAATATCGCTTTATTAGTGATGATTTAACTACAATGGCCACATGTCCTTAAAGGTTCTTGGCAGGTCCACCCGCCAAAAGCGTGACATATTTCTGGGCACGTGAGACCATTCTTGACACAGGTCATCAGCCTTCATCCAGTCGACAAGCCGTCTCCGGCCCCCCCGGCTTCCACGCCAAAATCTAACCATTTGCCGCACCATCACAGTAATCGCAGAGGAATAGTCGCTGAAGGGCAAACCCTTGTGAGCTGAGAAGAGTGATTTGTGTGTGACATCACGCTATCCATGGAACCCTCCCACTCAGCTAGATCAAAGGTCCCCATATCCGATCTTCATTGCATCCAAAAATTTCGATGTGATTCTAAATTTAAAACACACCGCCAAGATGTTGATGAGGAAACTCAACCAAACCCTGTGCTTTTACTATTGGTTTTTTTTTGTAGGAGAAGCACTCATAACTACCTTCCCACTCAGCTAGATCAAAGGTCCCCATATCCAATTTTCAGCGCACCCAAGCATTCCATCTTTAAAACATACTGCCAAGATGTTGATGAGGAAGCTCAACCAAACCCTGCGCTTTTGCTATTGGTTTTTTTTGTAGAAGTAGCAATCGTAACTACCTTCTCAAATATGATGGTGAGCTGGATGCAGGAATGGTTGCCATGGTCGTCTTCACCCTTGGACACTATTCTGAGGCAGACGGTGAAAAGCTGTCACTCAATGTGCAGGCTGCTGTAGCCATGCATGATGCAGTGCCAGAAGAGGACCACCCAGTTGAGACAGTCATTGACACAAGAATGCCTCTTCCTATCAATTAAAGCACATTTTTGTTAACAACTATTACAAATGAAATTACTGTCCACATGCAAAAGTAGAGTATACAGAGTAGGGACCGGCTCTTGCCGCCGATACCGATTAGTACTGTGATGCGTCTGCGTTCGATTCGTTTGGGGCGCAATCCTTTTTTTTCTTACTTTCTTCCATTCCTTCCCCGCCCCGACTGCCTATATCTGTTGTACGTCGCCCAGGATGTAATCAACTGGATATATCAATTGCTTTATTTCACTGCAACTCTCAATGGCCAGTATAGTGCACACAGCTCAGTCCAGCCTGCACAATAATGGCAAGGCCTTGTCCTACCTCAAAGCTGTGATTTCTTGTTTATCCAGCTGAAACTAAATTTTGGGCTACATACTGTTTACTTCTGTGTCAGAACATTCAGCTCCCTTCATCTTTTCCAGTAATTTTGTTATAAATGCCCTAGAACATGTATTGACAGAGGAAAAACGGACTCAAACATCAAATAATTTATTTGAGATCCTCCATCCCCTCTCAGAGGGCATATATACTGATAGACAGTCCAAGGAGTCCGCAGGGCTCGTCCATTCGTTGTTTGATGGCACCTTCCTTTTTGGGAAGGCGTAGTTGGGGAGGCCAAGGACATTTCTCGCAATATGTCTGCTTTCCCATGAACAAGGGGGATGTGGTGGTAAGAACCAGAGGGGTGGGCATGCATTATCGATGGCCTTATTAATTCAAAAGACGTGTCCGAATGTAGAAACACGTTGTTATCACTCGATTAATCGACACGATCAAAATTGTCACAAGTCACGGCACATGACCGTAAGCCATAAGCTTAAGCACGCCGGTAAGCGCTAAGCAGCTTGCTTTGAACGGTACTAAATTTGGCCTGGAAGCAGCATAAAGGATGGACACTTGAAAGCAAAAGAGCATACACACTTTTAGCGCATCCTAACAATCGCTCTCATCCAACCTGACAAAAAGTGCCCAGAGTATTCACTTCATGCCCATGAACATGATTCCACAGGGAAAACCATACCCATTCCACTTCTGAATGAACAGGACGCAAAATACACCCAAATATAGAAATATTGCACAACTCGGTTCGCCGGTGGTTAATTTTTATTTTTGTGTTCGCCTCCCAGAGGACTCGCTTCAGGCCCAAGAACATGATTCCACAGAAAAATTGGTACCCATCCCACTTCTGAACAAACAGGAAGCAAAATACTCCCAAATATAGAAATATTGCACAACTCGGTTCACCAGTGGTTAATTTTTGTGCTCGCCTCCCAGAGGACTCCCTTCAGGCCCCAAGAACATAATTCCACAGAAAGATCGGTGCCCATTCCACTTCTGAACGAATAAGAAGCAAAATACTCCCAAATATAGAAATATTGCACAATTCGGTTCGCCGGTGGTTAATTTTGGTGTTCGCCTCCCAGAGTAGTCGATTTATGCTCATGAGCATGATTTTCCAGAAAAATTGGTACCCATTCCACTTCTGAACGAACAGGAAATAAAATACTCCCAAATATAGAAATATTGAACAACTCGGTTCACCGGTGGTTAATTTTTATGTTCATCTCCCAGAGTGCGCGATTTATGTCCACAAACATGATTCCAGAGAACAATTGGTACCCATTCCACTTCTGAAAGAACAGGAAGTAAAATACTCTCAAACATAGGGATGTTGCACAACTCAGTTCGCCGGTGGTTAATTTTTGTGTTCGCCTGTCAAAAGACTTGCTTCAGGCCCACGAACATGATTCCACAAAAAATCCATACCCATTCCACTTTTGAATGAACAAGAATCAAAATACCATATTAGGTGTGGCAGTGCCAAATACAGCCATTTTCACATGCCCCTCGAAAAGCGTGACTTGGTATGGAGAGCCCATTGTATGCCGCAAGTTGACAGATCATACCCAGCACTATTCTGAGTGGGACTGTCTGTTTGAAATTGCCCGAACGGCTCTGCTCGTTAAACCAGAGGTCACAGAACTCTCCATATTGAGTGCAGCAGTGCCAAATACAGCCATTTTCACATGCCCTTCAAAAAGCGTGACTTGATATGGAGAGCCCATTGCATGCCGCAAGTTGACAGATGATACCCAGCACTATTCTGAGCAGGACTGTCTGTTTGAAATTGCCCGAACGGCTCTACTCGTTAAACCAGAGGTCACAGAACTCTCCATATCGAGTGTGGCAGTACCGCAGTCACGGATCAAATCACAAGTGCGACATTATCGCTCACGGGGAGTCCACAGCAACAATTTGAGCGCTGGCTGTAATAGTATGGTACTGCTGTGCAGCCTAAATAATGTCCTGGGCTACGTAGTACGAATCGGGTGCATGGAGGCTCATAGCAGGTACAATAAATTTGCATAATAATAAAAAAGGTACTAATATCCATCACACCACATGGCTGAAGAAGAACAACTAGTGGACGATCTTAACTCGGGGCCATGAAAAGAATACCCATATTCGAGTAACTTGTAGACATCATGTTCGAAAACTCGTTTTAGCTAACCCACGCCGCTCAAGAAGAACAAGTGTACGAGATTTCATTGCCAGGTTTATATGAAACGCGGGGGAACAGAAGCTGGTGTGGGAGGCGAGGCTGGAAAACAGAAAGTGGCCGAGACGAGGTTGCAGGGACGGGAAAAAAGACCGAAGACTGCTGGCCCGAGCGAGCGAGCCGAGCAGCATGGGCGTGAGCTCAACGGCTCGCTCTGCCGAAGACCCTAGGCCTTCTTGGGGCAGGCAGAGCTCGGGTGGTCCCCCTCCCACGTGTGGCAGACATGCCGACGCTTGGACGGGCAAGGTGACGACTTGCAGATCCCACTGTTCCAGTCGTAGCAGACCTGCTGCTCCACTGGCAGTGAAGATGTCTTCTTTGGCTTAGAAGAGGGAGGCTTGGTGGTGGACTGGGTGCCAGACGACGATGGTGGGGGAAGGGGGTGCATGTACATGATGCGCGAGAGCAAGTTGTGGTCGGGGCGAGCCCAGGCCGAATAATCGCCAGATTTCATGTCCCACAGGCGATGGGTGTGGAATTCGACGTGGTAGATCACCACAGCGGACCACTTGTACTGCTGGTGGAGCTCGGTGAGGTGCGAGACATAATCCGAGAGGGAGTGGGTGATCGCAAAGACCTCCCAAGGCTTCCCGGACGATGCAGCAAAGGCTGCGAGCACCTCGAAGTACTTGAGCAGCGGGCGAAGGAGGGAGTGGAACGAGGGGAAATGTTTAAGTGCGAGGGTGTGCTCGGTGGAGGGGGCAGACGATGGCGGGGCGACATAATCCTGTCGAGCAGCAAGTGGCGACAGCAGGCAGGGCAAGTCCAGCGGCATGAATGCATGTGAGACGATGTCGATGATGATCTTGGACTCGATGGAGGGAAAGAGAGCAGGCAGCGACTTACCTCCAAATTCCGTTGTCGCACCGGAGCCCGTGAAAGGCGGGACGACAGGAGGTGGAGGCGGTGGCGGTGGCTGATTTTGCTGCTGGGCAAATGCAGTGACAAATGCCGCAATGGCAGCCAGCGTCTCCGGCGTGAGCGAGGCAAGCAGCGTGGGAGTAGGCGGGTTTGCGGGGTCATCCATCGCGTCAAAGTGGAAGTTATTGAGATCTGCGCTGTGATCCGCTGATAGCGACTGAGCGTGGGACGCGACCGGCGAAGACTCCGAGGAAGCGCGGGGCAAGGGGAACTCGGGATTAAAATTTCGGAGTCAGGGTCGGTTTTAGGCGTAGAAATGGGTCGGCAATCGAAATCTGATTTTCTCAGATTTTTCTGACCAGCCGTTCCCAAGTTATAGAGGTTTGATGGTAAATATGAATATTTTTAATCATTTTTTTCAATTTTGAAAATAAAATGGCCGGATCCCCCAAATCCGTAGTGGCGGTGTTGATGGCAGATGTTGTCGTTGTTTGTAAATGTCTATATAAGGGAATTGATGGTCGCCCCGTGGGAGCATCAAAGAGTTTGACAGCTGCCTAGCACGAAAAGAGCGCCCAAACGGCTCTTCGATGCCCACATCGAAGTACTGTGCCCACGGCCTGTGAACTCACGACTGTCTATCGGTCGTCAGTTCCCCGAGTGATCTCGCCCCTGTCCTATACTCATTGAATAGCCTACATCGTGAGCACATGGCCTGGCTGATTTGGCGCCCATCCAAAAGTCCGGGCTGATTTTCCCCAGACCGGGGTTTAAAAGCTTCGGACATGGGTAATTTTATAAAGAGAGCAATGCAGCTGCGCGTGTCAAAGACTACTCATCCATAACCTCGTTGCTGGGACCCTCAATCGTACTGGACAGATGTATCAAGGTCATTATAATGTTGAAGTCCTAAATTGTCTTCAAGTTGCTTGAGTCTGCTCGGCATCTGGTCCCGAATGCTCCGATACTTAAAGGCTGGATCAACGGTGAACTATATATTCAAGGGCGAGAGAGGGGTGGTATCTTGCCACTACCAAACTCAACCCGAGACTCTGCAGGATTTCTCCGCTATGTTGGAGCCACAGATTCCAAGTGCAAGCATGCATACCTTGCGGAACAACAGGGGACTAAATATGCTGTGATCACTGTACATTCCGTTGAGGAGAAAATTCACTTCACACATATAATGCAAACTTTTGCTCCATTTCAGCATTCACCACCTGATTGGACACAAGGTGCTTTGCAGTGGAATAAGAATGCGAATGGTGAGACCATTTTTTACAAGGTATGTCCACCTTATTTATGCAATTGTTTTCAACCTTGTCTTACAAAATATGGTAGCTTGAAGAACACTTACGGTCATATCATCGTAAATGGCTCTGTAAGGCCAACGAAAAAATACCATCAGCCAAATATTACCCCGGATCCACACTGGTGGCAAGGATCCAAAGAGGCCAGTGGGGCTGGGAGAAGAAGGCTTTGCCGTCGATGCTGGGACAGTTGTGAGAATGTGAGGATGGCGTTATGGTGTTGGGGTGAGTAACTACATTGAGCTCGGGGCACCTGTAAGACGTTGTTAGAAGACTCCGGTCGGTACCATTTTCGTTGCTCCTCAAATGAGCGTCCTTTCAACCGAGAGACTCTGACTTTTAGCACAGTAACGGAATAATGAGACTGGAAAGGCACCAAAAGATTTCGAGCTTACATTTGTAAAATGAAAAAGCCCATGATAACGAAACTACTTGCCATGTTTGATTCTGAATGACCAAGGTTATGAATGTACTTTGCATGAAGTCACTGCTTCACAAGATGCCCTCATTGGACTCACGGTATACGTCTCATTTCCGGCAGCACCCCATCTGCTTCAACTTTTCGCACGTCTATGGACCATGTGATCGGTGTTGAGGCCCCCGAAGACGACAGCCAATTCCGACCCATCATGAGCAAGGCTGAGGTGCGCCGCATCAAAAACCGTGCCGCAGCCGCTTCCAGTCGACGACGTCGTAGAGAGGAGTTCCACGCCTTGGAAGAGTGAGCATATATGTCATCCTGTGTATACGACGTGTACTCACGCGCCTGGCAGCCGGGTCGCCCAACTAGAGATGCTACAGTGTCGAAACGCTACAGTACTCGCAGGCTGATGACGTCATCAGTACCACGGAGGCTATCGATGACACTATCAACACGCGTATTGTCAGCCGGCGCGCGATCATGGCCATACCGACTGCGAAACCTTTATCCCCTGTCGCGTCGAAGGCGGCCCAGAGCGACTCTGTGCTGAGCCCCACAGCTGATAAACTCCACGCGATATCTTCTTCGCCCTCCGCGCATCCGTACGGCATAATACCTAAACAAATAAGATACACTCAGTACATGTCCAATGGCATGCAGTAGGAAGCTTGACACTCCGAAAGATAGAGACGAACGACTGAGCAGCTTGAGCTAGGAAGATAGAGACGAACGGCCGAACAGCTTAAGCTAGGTTTGATTCGAGACGGTACCGCGGCGAAGTGGCCTTGCTTTAACCGTGGCTGTCCCGGACAGCCATCAGCAGAGGCAATAAAAATTGTGCACGTATGTGCCTCCCTTTAGCTGAGGCACATATGTGAACAATGTTTATCGCCTGCGTTGATGGCTGTCCGGGGCAGCCGCAGTTAAAGTGAGACACATATGTGCATAATTTTTATTGATGGCCATCTGGGACAGCCTCAGCTAAAGTGAGGCACATATGTGCACAATTTTTTTCGTCCCTGCTGATGGCTTTCTGGGACAGCCGCAGCTAAAGCGAGGCACATAAGGTAGGCGTCAGTCACTCTCTATGAGGGTCACGTGATGATGTCACGTCACGCGTAACGCGGCAAAAATGTTCCGTGCAAAACCCAACATGCCGGAATTCGGCTGTTTTCAATGTTTCTGAGGTTGAAATTTTTTCGGAGTTCTTACGTTATGCTATGAAAATATTTCTTTGAAGGCAAAGACATAGAATGTATCTGAAAACTCATTCTCTGGTGTGGAACAAGTCAATACTGACCAATGGACATGCTCAAGGTTCTATACTGTCATATGGAATCTTGTTTGTTCCTATAGGTCTTACCATATAAGGTGCGTGGGATACTTACATAAGCAGCAAAATTCGTGGTCATAAAAACTCAGACCATGCCCAAATGCACAGAAATGCATTTCTACACTCAAAAAAAATTGGACTATAAAATCATATACTGCTCCATCAATAAGAGATATTTCGAGATTCTGAGACCAGGGATGTCTTCTAGTAGCTCAAATACACCGTTTCCTGGCTTTAGTTTGTGACCTAAGGTTTTGTGGCCGGAGCTTTGCCGATGTCACACTTTGATCATGTGATCCTCGTAGAGAGTGACTGACGCCTACCTTATATTACGTGGAGAATTATTATCGCCTCTGCTGATGGCTGTCCGGGACAGCCGCGGCTAAAGCGAGGCACGAATGTGAACAATTTTTATCGCCTGTGCTGATGGCTGTCCGGGACAGCTGCAGCTAAAGCGAGGCACATACGTGCACAATTTTTATCGCCTCTGCTGATGGCTGTCCGGGACAGCCGCGGCTAAAGCGAGACACCTATGTGAACAATTTTTATCGCCTGTGCTGATGGCTGTCCGGGACAGCCACAGCTGAAGCGAGGCACATACGTGCACAATTTTTATTGCCTCTGCTGATGGCTGTCTGGGACAGCCGCGGCTAAAGCGACGCACATATGTGCACAATTTCTATCGCCTGTGTTGATGGCTGTCCGGGACAGCCGCAGTTAAAGCGAGACACACATGTGCATAATTTGTATTGATGGCTGTCCGGGACAGCCTCAGCTAAAGTGAAGCACATATGTGCACAATTTTTATCGCCCCTGCTGGTGGCTGTCCAGGACAGCTGCAGCTAAAGTGAGGCACAGACGTGCAGAATTTTTATTGCCTCTGATGATGGCTGTCCGGGACAGCCGCAGCTAAAGCGAGGCACATATGTGCACAATTTTATCACCTCTGCTGATGGCTGTCCGGGACAGCCGCAGTCAAAGCGAGGCACATATGTGCATAATTTTTATTGATGGCTGTCTGAGACAGCCTCAGCTAAAGCGAGGCACATATGTGCACAATTTTTTATCGTCCCTGCTGATGGCTGTCCGGGACAGCCGCGGCTAAAGCGAGGCACATATGTGCACAATTTTATCGCTTCTGCTGATGGCTGTCCTGGACAGCCGCAGCTAAAGCGAGGCACATATATTACGTGGAGAATTATTATTGCCTCTGCTGATGGCTGTCCGGGACAGTCGCAGCTAAAGCGAGGCACCTATGTGAACAATTTTTATCGTCTGTGTTGATGGCTGTCCGGGACAGCCGCAGCTGAAGCGAGGCACATACATGCACATTTTTTATTGCCTCTGCTGATGACTGTCCGGGACAGCCGCAGCTACTCGTCATCATCAAAAGTAAATACCAATCAGCTGCTACAAGCCAAAATATGTAGTATTTTTTGAACTGAGGTACATGAACCCGATCATTAGGATGTATGGCCGCCCTCTGTGGCAATTACTGCCTCAAAAATGGCTGGCATTTGGGCGATAAATTGATCGATTCCCAGGCATGTGATTTTGTGCCAAATGCTAAAATTCAATGTTCACAACGTTGTCCCCTTGCAAAGCGAGCATCCTAAGGTGTGCCAATACATCCCGAAAACATACCAGACAAGCTTTAGATGTTGAATGTTGCCGAATATGTGGCAGAAAGGCCATGGCTTTGGGGATCGGTACAGACCACATTCTGCTCATGACTGAACGACCTCGTTTTGATAAGTTGAGTGCCGCATTGGGATCAGAGATGTTGGAACACCTTCTTTGAGGCATATGCTACCATTTGTGATGCATAATTTGTGCCCTGCCCACCCAGAACTGACCGTATTGCTGTGTTTCTCATGTGCGGTACTCTTTCCATCCTCAGCGCTCAGACTGGTTATTCTGTGGTGTAATGGGCAAGATAAACCTTATCAGGGCCAGAGGGGATGGCTGAGTGCATGCCACAACATTTATTTGACCTTGGAATGGCTTCTTGTATTTTATTTCTGGTGTTTTTGGCCAGTCCAGTCATGCTTGCCTTGATCTCAGGCTGTTCAGCCCATGTTGTGATGGCTCTGCCACAACCCAATGAATTGATTCTCAGGGGGAGACTTTGGTAGGTTATAGGCAGTCCCCCAGGGCATATGTGGATGAGAGGGATTTAGGATTTACCAATGGGTTACAAGGTAATGAGACGATTGGTATTTACTTTTGATGATAACGAGTAAAGCGACGCACATATGTGCACAATTTTTTCCGCCTGTGTTGATGGCTGTCCGGGACAGCCGCAGTTAAAGCGAGACACATATGTCCATAATTTTTATTGATGGCTGTCTGGGACAGCCTCAGCTAAAGTGAGGCACATATGTGCACAATTTTTATCGTCCCTGCTGATGGCTGTCCAGGACAGCCGCAGCTAAAGCGCGGCACATATATTACGTGGAGAATTATTATTGCCTCTGCTGATGGCTGTCCGGGACATTCACGGCTAAAGCGAGGCACCTATGTGAACAATTTTCACCGCCTGTGTTGATGGCTGTCCAGGACAGCCGCAGCTGAAGCGAGGTACATACGTGCTCATTTCTTATTGCCTCTGCTGATGGCTGTCCGGGACAGCCGCGGCTAAAGCGACGGGCTCTGTCACAACATGTTTACTAAGGTATTCATGTCGTCCCTCCCAAAATACTAGGTCCCTGGGATATGTTGTGGGCATGCTAGACGGAAAACGGCCTGAAAACACAAATTACCTAATACATGATATTTTCGCAAATTCCTCTGTCACTAATTGCGCGCGAATTATTAGCCTGACAGATCCAGCCATATTTCATCCAAATCGGCGTCGAACTGGCTGACATATTCACAATTCTCTGAAAACATCCCAAAACAAAAAAATTCCGTTCGCGCCTTCGGTTCCGACATTAGCTGTAATACCTTTTGAAATTTATATCCTTTCTGGCGGCCTTGCGACCTTGCGGCCTTTTTCGACTTTGTTGGACCTTCTACAAGGTCCAACAAGGTCCACTATGGGGAACTGCGCACCTAGGTCTCAACATTTATTCATTTCCTCTTTGGTGCTCATTGAGCAAAGGGTCCGCCACATTTTCACTGTTGTGGTGTCTCACACAAATCCTGCTGGAGACGAAGAAATTGTGCCCAAATTGACAAGTCTCATAGGTTATGGCTGAACTGTTGCCGCCGAAACTCTTGCAGGCTTTCATGGCCTGTGGACGGCATTCGAGTGACCACCTGCTTGTCTTCTCGACTTGCGGGGCCCTCTTCACCATGCCAGAGGCGGTCAAAGGCCTGAACAGTTGGTTCTCAAAGTCGTGAGTATCTTCAGCTTAATGTATTATAACCTTACTAACCAAAGGCGCAGTAAGAGCTTCTGGGGTCTTCTTGGGCTCGAAGCTGCAAAGCTTCAACCAGAGATCGCCATCGCCTTTCTAACAGCCCTGATCAAGGGATTTTTTTTTCACAACCAGAAGAACAACAAAGCGCCATACCGTCACGTTTGGGCCCACCCTGCACATGCTCTGTAGAAGAAGGGTTGGTCCAGGGGGTAGACCAGAGTGGTGGAGGTCGTGTATATACCCTAGGCTGCACACTTGAAACAATATACGAACTTTATGACTCAGGCAAGCTACTTAGCTTTGAAACGATAATTCGGGGACTCCCTGGCCCGTCTCTAGGCCACTCGCGCTCGATGAGGTAGACAAGAAAAGCTTAGAATCGGACAGAGATGATGGGGGGAAGCAAGAGAGGAAGATCCCCTGTTTCAATTGCCAAGTGATTAAATACTGCGATCGGGGTGGCTGAAACGCGTTCTCCTGCGTCACCAGAGCCCTTGGAGACGAAATACAAACGATCTGCTATGTAAGAGTCCATGGAAAAATAAAATAACCATACCAGAAGCTAACCACCTCGGAGAACACAAGCCAACCAGGAAATGCACAAAGACTGTATAGGGAGACAACGTTCGCCGCAAAACGTCTGCTGTTGGTTGACCAAGCCTCCAGCATGTCGATCCCAAGTGCACTCCGAATTGACCGAGTCGTCCAAGGTGGTGTCGCAACCAGCAGGTTGTACATCACGAGCGATAAGTAGAGGAAAAAGAAATATAAAGATGCGTGTATGGGTTCGAGAGGGTGATGAGATAAATGAAAATGCGCCGTCTGTCCTTCCAACGAGGTATAATCGCGTAGATGAGCGATCCTTCGAGTTCGGTGTCGCGAACACGTGATCGTCCAGTGCACGTGAGTATTGTGCGCGTCGCGTGGTATTCGGTTGGGGAACAGATAACCTGGAGAAAAAGAGAGAGAGAGAGAAAATGGTGAGTCGTTCACAAAATAGTGAGAGAACAGAGGGAGGAGTGGTCGTTAACGCCCGAGGAGGAGCTCGTGTACAACTCCTTGACAGGTTACAACGACGAGCGTGCCGATTGGCACTTCCACAGCTCCATTCGGCACGCCAACCTCTTGTCCTGCATTTGTGGGATGGTGGGCAGTGAGGGAACGAAAACGTCAATGTTCGGAAATTCTGAATGTCAGATGAGTTCGAGTTTCGAGTGGAGGATGGGGACGTAATTTGGGGGCGTATGTCATTGCGGAACTTCATCTTTGAAGAGGGCGAACCGCGCCGAACGCGCCCGGAAACCAGTGGCGACGGCGACCCCCTGCCCCTGACCTTTGTATATTCGAAGACGACATACCTAGCAGGGCTGAAACGATCCCTGACGCCCCAACGCAACACGAACCCGTTGAAGACATGTCAAACGACCTTTCTCCAGTTGAAGACACATCCAGCGAGACCCTACCGGTGTTTTGGTTATCCGTCTTCTGTGAGCTACGTCTTCTCTAATATGCATTTGTCTCGATGATGCTCCGCCGAAGTGGCCTGATGTCCAGTAATCCTTTCAGAATAACCTTATTCCATGTGTGCTGGCTCCGTCGAGCCTCTATTTATCGGAAGGTTCGCTGCGTCTTCCATTTACCTTCCATTCACTAATCATGCAGCGTTTCAAAATGAGACCGATGAACAGGAATATTCAACGAACAATGTGACACAGAATTTTGTAGATACATTGGTTGCTTCCTATTGTTCTAATTATCAAAACATGCTCCATCGTACCATCTTTGTGTGATTTCAACGGTTACCTTGGCTCAACGATCTGCACTCATGCCGGAGCGAAGCGAAGGCACATCTTGTATCTTTCATCTGGAACACTTTCTCAGTGTATAATAATTGGTCCATTTTTTGTTGGCTTTGATTGTCCGGAGCTGTAGTACAGGGAGACTCAGATTTGTACGGCTTCCAGTAAGAGCTCAATGTGATTATATGAATTAGACAGGTGAATACAGGGTTCTGTGGCGGATCAATGCAGTTGCAAACGATTGAATATCTGGCCAAAGCCAAAGGATAATTCCGAATAATAGCCACGTTAGCAAATCGTCAATATGATCCAATAAGAGGCGACGCTTACCCTGACTACCCTGACGAGCATCGTCCTGTTTACGATGCAAGGAATAAACCTTGGAAAGGTATTAGAGCTGGACCGTGCGTAAGATAGATAGTTGCAATCCGACTGCGACCTGGGGGCAAACGTGAACTCAGCAGATAAAAGTTTTTTGTGTAAATTGCCCTGTTACGATACCCCTTGAGCTGTTCATGTAATAAAGGGGCAGCGAGACGGAGCAGAAATACCATACTCACCCTCCTACAGGTCGGTTACCCGGTACTTTGATGGACACAGGGCGCTCGGGGACTCTTCAAGCCCTATAAGGTGCTCAGGTGAGTTGCAGAGGCATCCGGAGAAAAAAACAGGACGAACAGAGTGACCGAGGGAAGTTATACGGGAGGAGATGGTGGGGGGTGACAAAGAAAGAGCGAAGGAGACCTTTCCTTTTGAACGGAAACTGAGCGGCTGATCGGCGAGGTTGAAAATAACACGGTGGAGCATCTAGTTCCCTGGACTGAGCTAATTTCTGATGCACAGGTTAGCTGCAGAACCCCAAAATAAAATGGGATGCACATACGGAAGTTGCCGGCAGAGAGTGGGAAAAATGGAAGAATAAACAGGTGCATACTGATACGAGGGATCTGCTTACAGCTCTTTGCGGTACAACAGGCGCGGTCCGTTTTTTTCTGTTTTGGCAAGTTTTCACGAGAACAGCTGCCCTGAGCTCAATTCTCAACCGTTGCCCCTAAAAATACCGGTGCCTGCGCCCAGATGGAGAGGATATAGGACAGCCGACACAGCGACACATCTTTCAAATCCGACACATGTCAGAAGCTGTCAGAAGCTGCGACACAATTTTGAGAATATCTGACACACTCAGAAAGAGTAGCACAATTCTGAGAATATCCAACACATTGATGTGTCATTCAGAAAACCCGACACATGGTCACGGATCTGGCTGAACCCGGTCATCACTCGTCACTCCACCTCCTCCCACCATGTCGATGTTCATGTATTCCTACTGTTGGTGCGGCTTCCGGGCATCCTTTTGGATATCTTTCGCGACGAGGCACGTCCAGGACACTTGCCTCTCTCACCGTATTGACTGGCCGCCTTCCATTAGTCATTCACACGGAATTTCAGGGCGCGTAAACAGGAATTGTTTTTCAACAACCGTTGGGTTAATTTGGACGACCTCAAATCATAGCTCCATGCGAATCAGCTATCTTCCTATCTTTGGGGGACGAGAGCTCCGAAAATATCGGCGTGTGCGTAGCGTGTGGTATTCTTGCATGCTTTATTATTGACTGTCGTTCTTCGGGTCCTCCAGCGGGCCATCATTCCTCGACCAATCGCCTTATGATATACATATCTGTTCTTTTTTCCAGGATACCGCCATCCACGACCTTCCTATTGATTCCTCTTTATATTGTACCATATCTCTGTATTTTGTATCTTTGGCGGCTCCAGAGTAGGCCATCTCACAACTGTGTGTAGTTTCAATCGTCTCAATCTTGTATCTTTGGCGGCTCCAGAGTAGGTCATCTCACAACTGTGTGTAGTTTCAATCGTCTCAATCTTTTTCTGTCTCTGGGAAAGTCGATGTTAGTTCGGAGTTTCAATTTTCCATCCCGCTCCAAAGGAGACCAGTACTTGCAATACATCGATTAGACGCTGCGTGTCCTGGGTCACGCAATCGCCGATTCTAACAGGAAACGTGAAAACCATGATCCTTGGGGGCTGGCGAAACTCCTGAATTTCAGTGTCAGAATTTCGACTCGGTCCAGATGTAGGATATCACAATTGTATTTCCGTCATACTCTGAAGTGGCCCGTGGCCTGAGTCGCATTAAGTACACGGCACCACAATTCACCCCAAAAGGCAACTCTCTCAGGCATTCATATAAATGATCCGGCTTGGCAACGTGGTTCAATACCACTCATCTCGTGGTAGGCGCCAGAATGTGTATGCTTACTGCCAGTTCTCAGTAGCACATGCAGTGTAACGTACGTCCCCAGTGCCGTACAGCGTGTCGGGTCTGTTCGGAGTCCGGTGTGTCGGAAGTTCTGTAGGATCTCATCGTACATGGAACTAGTGTCGGGTGGCATGAAATATTGAATGGTGTGTCGCTTCTTCTGACGTGTGTCGGATTTAAAAGATGTGTCGCTGTGTCGGGTTTCAGGGAGCCTCCAGATGGATGCCATCGTGGCCGATGGAAGCGGCAAAACATTGAAAACATGCGGCGGCGCCAACCGGGCAAGTTCCGCTGAGTTCATCATGAAAGTCGGAAAGGAGGCAAAATCTACCGTTTCTTTAACGAAACGACGAGGTTTTGTGGGTATGTGTTTGTACTATCTCCTTTAGTATATCCCCATTTTGCCCCCTCTCACCCCACAACTCACAAACGGCAAAGCAGTGCCTGCAGACTGCGAGAAGATCTTGGAGTCATTAACCGTTATTTAACGAAATGGCTCCTTGGCTGTGCTATTCCCCCATACATCCATGCCCCTTTCCTTTCCCTCTGCTCCTACTCTTTCGTTGACCCCTTTCATCCTCGATTACCGGTGCTTTTCCAACACTGCCTCTTCATTTTGTATACCCTGTACAGTGTTCCACCGGTCAATGAAACACCACCAGTCAATGAAACACTCCGTTGTGAGCTGTTCCCTGGTGGTCCCTGACTCAATTGCAGATCATACTCAAGTACAATACATAAAAGCACCTTCTGCCAATTCCAATAGTTGATAACGGGTCTGGGAGAGGAGAAATAGCATGAGATCAAATCTTGATTTGGCAGAAGATCTGATCCACTAGCCACTGAAACAGTCGATTTTGACTGGTAGTCACTCATGCCTGGCTGAATCAATCTGAAAATTTGGGTGGATGTAGTTACATGATATGCAACATGTTCTACCTCCTCAGAGTTTTCAGAAAGGGAACGAAATCGTAGATATCAGGTCCGCAATTTAGCTGTTTCATTGACCGGTAGAACACTGTATGTCTTTCTGCGAAGTACGCTCTGCGATTGTTTCACTCTAAGATCTGTCCGAAGGCAACAGCTGACCCACGCGAACTTCGAAGTTACTTCTTGACAGGATGCAGTCACCGCTGGCTACGGCGCAGGCAGATTTGAATTGCAATGCTGCCGAGGGCCACGTAGTGGGGACCGGCATGCGCGATCGGAAAAGTGTGCTGCTTACAAACGCTTGCTCTCGATAACCGAACGGTTCTACTGACCACCGATCTTCGAGAAATCCACATCACCTCAACTTCCTAGAAATCTTCGAAGTAACTTCATAGAATATTATTTTCGACCTCCTAGTTCACCACCTTGGGCCCGGATTTGTGAGAAATTGCATTGTTGAAGTTCCGACAGCAGATCTTTGAAGATCATGGAACAAACTTATCGGAATGAGAGGAATAAAAAAATCGGGCTCCAAGGCTCGATGAGGCTTTATCTAATCTACAACTTGTCCAGCGGAATCTAATCAGTAGAATCACAGGGCTAAAAGTTATTACATCAAACCGTTTCGGTGCCCATGGACTGAGGTTAGGTTTCAAAGATTGTGGGAATTTTTGATTCCCTCACTTCTTCGACGCATATACCTCCACAATGAGTCGCTCTAGGGCCCAAAAGGAACACACTCGGCAGCTGCGACTCTCCAAAGCTCGGCCAGACACCTCTCCCTCCCTTTCTGACGAGAATTTGGACGCACTGACCTTGATAACACCTCGAGCACCGGAGCCGCGGAAGACGCGTAAAGTATCGGCGACTGCCAAACTCCAGGCGCAAATCGACGCGCTTTTGACTTCTCTGGAGCTCTCCGAGGGCCGAACTTCGCGTCTGACTGCCGTAATTGCCGACCTGGAAGCCTCGAATGGGGCTCTCGCTTCTATCGCCGATGGTTTCTCACACGATGTCGACGGCCTCCGCTCCGCGCTTGCGCTTGCTCAATCCCACCACGTTGACACGTCCACCGAGCTCTCCCGTGCCCTGTCAGCCCTAGCAAAATCTCAGACTGCACTTCAGAAATCAACTAAACGTGTCAAACGGCTGGAGAATGATAAGAAGAAAGCCTTGGCTACGAAAAGAAGGGAATCGAAGGCATACACACAGTCTCTCGCATCCTTGGAAGCTCGGCTCGAAAGTGAATGTCGATGTTCTACATCTCTTGCCGTGGAAGGCAGTCGCCTGGAGGGCCGCTTGCTTGAGCAGTCTACGAATCGAAGGTGCTTGTGAAATCTCTCCGAGCCGAGCGCAAGGCACTCCAAATGCGGGTACAGCGCGCGAAAGCCTCGCTTGCTGCCGTCCGCGGCCAGCTAAAATCCATGTCGACTTGGAGCGCGAAGACAGGACACATGTATTCGATGGAGTGTCGCAGACTGATCCTGCGACTGTGCGGGGCGGGATGCTCGGAGGATTCGGTGAAGGATATTGTTTTGTGGTGTGCTGAAGTCTTTCGCATACACGTCACCCATTTCACCATTACACCACGTACCGTCGGCCGCATCAAGAAGGAAGGCGGGTATATGTCTTTGATACAGATTGGGCGCGAAATCACCATGAGCTACGGTATGCTTCTATTCTCATGCCTGTTTATATTTTCCCCAAACTTTCGTCTCATTCGCAGGGTTTACTGAATCTTCGGACGGCACTGGACATCGAAAAATCAACTACGAATCCCGCCACATCTCCGCCATTGTTCCCACCTATGCTCCCGGTGTGGACGACTCTGACTCTTCAACATGGAAGCCACGCACCAGATTCCTCGAGGTAGCCCCATCGTTAAGTCACACGGCTCATGCGCAGGTCGAGGGAGAGAAGCTACTTGCCACAAAGGTTGCTGCAGCATTCACCAACTGCCCGTCATCGAAGGCCGCGGGTATTTCGATGGATTGGCAGGACTGGTTCCGCAAGGAATTAGCGCAGATGTCCGACCACGCGAACGACCAGAAGGCGAAGAAGGACGAGAAGGACGACCTGAAGCACCAGATCCTCATCGAGGACCTCGGATCGCAGGAGGCCGAGGCGCTGTCCGTCGAGGAGCTTCTCGATGCACTTCTAGCCATTTCTCAGGAGGAGATTGAAGAGAAAAGTGGCAAGTCCTTCGACGAACTGTATTATTTTCAAGTTCTTTTGTGCATCTGTCACTCTATTTACCGCCTTGCAGCACAGAACACGAACGCGCATCAATAACGCGCAGCATAGTGGATGCGCAACTCGGTGAAGACGCATTCGACGCGCTCTCTGACGACCTCAAGCTGCTGGCCGACTTTTTCCTGTTCGGCGGTTGCTGCTCGCACAAAGACTCGAACGCGTTTGCCGGCGGTTGTCGCGCGATGGGAGAAGCATGGCCCGAGGGCGAAGAACCTGTCCTCCTCGCGAACAAGGCGAACGATTCAACCATCCGATTGGGCGAGAAGGGGAGCGCGGCGGTCAAGGCTGCCGAAGACGCGAGCGCTCGAGGGATCGTGAAAGCGACTGCACTGCTCGGTGCGTTACTCCGACACAAAGACGAGGATAAGGGCTACCAGGATAAATATCGGATGTTCATGGAGGAGAATCTTTTTGATCTCTGTGGTGAAACTGACGTCAAGCGCTTCCCTGCCACTTCCCAGACGCGTTACGGATCCCATGGTCGAGCGGCAGCCGTCGTTACGAAGCACTACCCCCTCCTCATTCAATTGGTGGAGAACATCTGTGCTGGAAAGACGAAGGCGGGCACGAACCATGTCGAGAGCAATGTCTTGAAGGCCCTCAACGACCCTCGAACGATGGCGGAGGTCGTCTCGGCGTCGCTGTACAGCGCCTGCATCTCAGCGCCTTACATGCAGACTGTCCGGAAGCGAGACGAGAACGGGATGTTGCCCAATCTTCTTGAGCCCGAGATTGTTGCATTGAACCGCCACGTATCTGATTTTTGTCGCTCCATTGCAGATGATCCGTCGCTCCTCCTGGATCCTGCAGCCATCCATTCCTCCGCCCATCTCACACTCGACAGTCAGCCTCTTCACGATATCACCATCCTCCTTGCTGCACAGACACTTGCCCCAGATCTCCCCGACCTGACCAGGATGATCAGCGCAATGTTCTCCGGTGCGGCTGATACTTGGGTGCGCTTCACGCCAGAATTTGCCGAAGATGGTCCCATTGATCTCATCCCGGCCGAGATTCGTTCGAAGCTCTATATTCCATCCACGAATGACCATAACGAAGGCGGACTAGGCAGCTGGCGCGTTCATATCCGTTACCACCCGAACAGCACACCGCAATCTTTTTCGGCCATGGAGCGTTATCGGCGAAACGACACGGAAGCCTTTGCGGCAAAACACATCACAGTTGAGGATCTTCTCCACATCATGCGTCAGGTCCGGCTTGAGGAAGGGAATGGGGAGCGCGCGGCGTTTCGAAAAGCAGTCGTGGAGGAGCTCGAGAAGAAAGCTCAGGTATATCGAGAGAAGTTGAAGGTTGCTGACAAGAAGAAGAAGGCGAGGGATGCCGCGCTGCATGATGTTGGCGTCGAACTCAGCCGCACGGTAATCAACACAATGACAGTTCGACAGCTGAAGGAGCAATACGACGTGTACAAGTTCGTTGTCAAGGATGCCACAATCTTGAAGACCACGCTTGCCTCAATTCCAAGACGCGCTGACAAGCTGGCCACAGTTCTTGCTGCGTTGGACCGTTATGAAGGGTGTGTGATGTTATTACCACTAGGAACTCTTGACCTTATTTTGAGCAGACATTCGACTCCCGAACTTCAGCATGACGGCGAATCTAGCGATGATTCGGACGCAGAGATGGATGATGTTCAGGAGGATGAGTGGGAGAAGGACGCTGAAGCAGAGGAGCTGTACCACTAAGATTGTGTTGTTTTCGAGTCTATGCTGTGAAACGAACTTGAATTTGCTGTCTTTACGAAGTTGGAAGTCCAGACAGAATTGTTTAGTTGACCGTAAGGGCACAATGTTCAAATTGAGTGTACCATTGTCATTATAGAATATTTTCTTTTATTGCCTGGGGAGGAGCAGTGGATGCAAGTTATAAACAGGTGCCTCAGCCAAAGTTAGTCGATATAGGCCGTTGTGGAAGCAGAACAAGGCGGAACCGGTCGCGTTTTGAGGTTGGCCGAGGACAAACACGTACAAATAGCACAGAGATCAAAAGGCGCGTGCCGGTCCCCACACGTAGCTGCGCCGAACAATCTGGATATAAGTACGTGGGCAGATTTTGTTTTCTTCCGATGGCGTTCCCCCGTGTCCCGCGATCTCAGACTTACTGGAATTGCAACAATCCTTTCTAATGCTGGCGATGATATCTTGATCTTGACACTTGAACCTCCAGCTGGACATCTATTTTCTGTTCTGGATCTCGAAGCAGACCTGCTCTGAATTCTGGGTCACTGGGGGCCACAGTAATTTCTCGATCGTTCTTTACCTAGTCTGTTGTTAAGCGTGGGGTCCCGATCGGGGTAAGCACTTGTTACATAATGTGCGCAGCCACAATGCCTTTGAACCTCCAACCACGGCACCACTACAAGCGTTTCTGCCTGTTATAACCACTAAAAAAGACTTTCTTACCATTCCATGCATTCTGAAATTTTCTCAGTATTTTAGAGCACTGTTCAAGGTTCGGTACTTCAACAAAGGGCGCAGTCACATGAGATATTTGAGGATTTCTACCACCCCGTTCCACAGTGTATCAAAAAAATTTGAGCAGGTAGGCAGGTTCAGAGCACTTCCATAAGTGTATTGGCATAAAATTTAGTCTTAATATTGAGTTCGTAGGCATAAAACATCGAAAAGTGTCTATATGGCTGTGCAAATTATGTAACAAGCCTTTACTCTGGGTAGAAGCGAAGTTAACGGAGAAATGTGTAGGTCGGAAAACACCGCCGTTTTGAATCGAGTACCTAGCGGGATAATAGATATAAGTGGTGAATTTTCTAGGATAGGACATGCACAATACTTTCGTCACTAAAAATTCCGGTAGGCTAAGATTTGCGCTCAGGCTGGAATCCTAGCCTGGATGGAGCTGAAGCCAGCGCAGGATCTAAAATTGAAAGAAGGGATCCCAACAACGTTTTATATCCTTGTCTACGCGTAATTCAGCGGAGCTACGGCAATCCCCGTGAACGAAACTGCGTTGGTCGAAACGTGGTGATTTTTTTCGGCCTCGCCAAACTTGTGTGAAAAGAGTATAAAGAGAAAATGAGCCCAGAATTGAAAAATTCAAAAGAATATTGTACAACAGCACGTTTTGCCCAGAACCAGTGCAGATGTCTGAGAGGATTTCCCTGGACAAGATCTTGATTTGAGAGGGAGTGAGGTCGGCGGCCAGAGCGAGGGTCGGCGGCGTTTCCAGAATACATTTTGCGAAGGCAGAGTGAGGGGACAGTCCATTCGAGTGCATCCAAGGTCATACTCTACAGGCGGCCCATTTTTATCTGGCCAAACTTGTTTTAATGATGTGGAAAAAGAATTGCGAAGTCTAAATCGAGAATTCCAGTTATGTCTGTCGGTGTGCGTTTCGGAGAAGTCATGCCCGTCATGGCTCAAAAACGCGGCGATTTGGTTCATAGCCATAGTATTTCCAATCCGTTGCATTCGATATTTGATTGTGTGGAAAAACTGCGAAAACCAGCCCTCATCTCTTTGGCTGCGTTGCATGAAGTCGGCATTGGTGGCTGTAACTTGGAATATGGAAGGACTGTGCTTCGATCACACCTGGCCAGTGGATCTTGTGGTCTTCATATGCTGTTGCTGAAAGAGGACCTGGAGCTGATCATGTTAGAGGTCTAAGTTGGCGCGACCTGAATAAAGATCAATCAATGTACACGGGCAGTGGTCTACTCTCGACATCTGCGTTTTACGCTCGGGAAGAGATAAAAGATGTGCACAGACACAAAGGTCAAAAATATTACATAACGTCTTCGCCGGGGGTTAAATTTTCTGTATGCGTGTTGGGTAATGCGTTGACATTGCCGGATTATTATTCCCTTGGAAAATGAACACGCATTCCACTTTTACCTCGAGAAGAGATAAAAGATGTGCACAGCAACAAAGATCAGAAAATATTCCATAACGTGATTCCAACTGCCGAGCTGCGTACAAGGCGCTACGTTCAACTTGGCCTTGCCGAGCACTGCCACATTTCAATTAAAAACGGCGGGTTCGGGTTCCAGCATATAAAAACCGGTTTATGAACACCTGTTTATAAACATGTTTACAAACAGGGATTAAAAACAGAGCCCTAGTCTTCCGAGAGCTGGGACGCAAGAAAATCACTCAAATTTCTGCGAAATCCGCGCTTCCTCACTTATTTGTGTGAGTGTTTATAATTGGCTGGGGAATTATAAACAGAGTCCTACCCGAGCTCACACTGTCTAGGCGTTGACTGGTAACTGCCAGACGCAAGGGAGGAAGAAAGAAAGAGCAACTCACGTGGCGCTGTTGGCGACGGCGTGAACCTGGTCAATAGACTCAATGTAGACATGTACAAGAGGACCGAGAAGAAGGCTGTACTTACCAGGAATTCCGGGATGATTCCGCCTGCGGGCAAACTGCAACCAGGCCGTCAGCTGAGAGGGTGAGGTCCCCCCTCATCCGTTCATTGACGTAGTTCACAACTGAGGTGGTGAAACCTCGGGTCGATGGTGGAAACTCGCGAAGCCCTGGTCCATGACGGTGAACAATGAAGGGATCGCAGTTGTGCCGAGCCACTGACTTGCCTTGCTCAATAGCCTGCTCAAGATGTGCGAACTTCTTGCGCCCCATGAAAGAAGAGGCAGAATGTTGGGAGTGGGAACTCGCAGGGATACGTTTTTATACCTCGCACACAATCACCTGACAAGCTTATTAGGGAGTCGTTAGGACTCAGGGAAGCTGACGGCATAAGCATTTTTGCCGGATTCTCTGTCTTATCCATTACATCAAGTTTCCTTTTGCAGTCTGGATTATACCCACACCCAGAATGTGGTTCTGCGGAGAAGTTTTTACTCCCACGAGTGCGGAGATCAGAATTACGGCCGCCATTTCTGTGCACTGGTACGTCTTTGCTCCAGTGCATATTTTCGCATATGAATATGGAGTCGCTGTGCAAGATGTGAGCTCAGCATTCTCGAGTGCTGTAGACCACACTTCAGATCGATAGTCCCTCCTCCAATGCCTGCCGATGATCTTGCGCTTCTCGACCTTTCGTTGCAATATGCTCCGTCCAAGTTGAATCTTCGGTTTTTCCCAGAAGCCACAAGATTTTCCAAAGAGTCGGGCGCTACAAAGTTCTGCACGCGGGCTCCTGGGCTCATTCCCGGACCAAATCACTCCAAATAAAATTGCTGCATCAACTATAAGTCTTTTCAGGAGTTCCTGCACAGTTTAACACATATCTTCCCCGGTTTGTTGTCCCAAAATAAAATAATTTTGTGGTTTCTGAAAAATCGACCCCGTGGAATCATGATGTATGCAAAAATGGTGTATACAGGCTGAAAGTACTTGAAAAAACGACCATACCCACATTCAGCATGTCTTTTGTGCGCTTCTGTCCAATACTTGTCTGATCATTAGTAGCCCCGAGGAACCGCCCAGTGATCCGTCGTACTTCTCCTTATGCACTGACTGCTCCGGCTGCTCGTGCTGTTCCTATTTTGCCGGCCATCAATCCTCGTACTCAGTCAGCCAGTGCTGGGTTTCACACATCCAGTCAGCCATTGCAGGGCCTTCTCGAATCCCAGCTCCAGGGTTCATTTACACCTAGGTACTCCATATTTGTTGAGGGATTTGCGTCTTTTGTGAGGCGTTCGGAAGCGCTTAACCGGGGCTTTCTTTAAGTAGCCAATATAGTCCCCAAAACTCCTAATAAAGCAGGTAGGGCCGGCAAGCGGCAAAGCCCGCTACCATTACTATCCGTGCTCCTGGCTCAGTGTATACTTACATACAATTAAAACACCTGAAACATTGAATCTGTTTTGCATTAAAGTGAGAATACATTACTTTCATTTAAGGAAGAATTGTGTGCAGGTTGGATGGTCAAAAACTCGAAGCTTGTCCACGAGAATATGATAAACCTGAAAGGTATGTCAGAGAAAACTGTGAGATTTACAAGGCTAAGGACTTGCACTTGCCTTCTTATTGGGCTTTGGCTCCCCCCTCTCAGTCCTCTGGTCTTTCATCACGTAGACAATAAACTTGAGCATTACGAGAACGAGTGTGCCGGGGATCAGTACGCTCGGAATTTCGGGCGGTGAAATCAAGGTGCCGTCCGAGTTCCTGTAGTCCTGTTAGCGCAGCTTGACTCTTTCGAGCGCATAGAATGGGCCACGGACTTCAGGGAGTCGCTCGGGGGCATACAAGTTGCCGATCTTACGCTCTGGAATGCGATTAATATGACAACTCTTTAAGTTTGATTCATTTCGTACCGGCTCTGCTCGAGTCCTCCATATGGATATCGTCGGAAAGGGCCTCCGCTTCGTCGTCTTCAATTTTGGTGATCCTGCGGCGAGAGGTTTGAACGACGGCAGGATCACTGTTACCATACTGAATCTGAAGTGGCGTCAAATGCTGGCATGAAAATAAATTTATGGGCATACCTCAAAGGTCGGGTGGAGCCGGGCAAGCATGGTGATCCGGTCGACCATGTCGCCTTCACCTTTGTCGCAGAAGATCGACTCAACCACGTCCCAGCTCTGAAGGAAACAGAAAGGTCAGAACACGTTGTATAGGCAAATGCAGAGAAAACACATACCTCGCCTTTTGCAATCTCTTGCGCCTCATCTGAGAGTCGGATGCTGTCTGCCACTGCCACGCCATTTCGAAAAAGCTTACGCAGCCCCGGAGGCGCCTGGGAGGGGCAGCGAAGGGCCAGAACCATGCGATGAGACTTCAAGGAGGCGTCGTTCATGGGCTTACAACTTGTCAGATTAATGCAGAATCCGATTTTGAGCACTCACTAGTTTATACGCCGGAGGCGGGTTTTTCGGGTACGCTGCAAGCCACGTACCCTGCTCCTGAGTCCCAATCTCAGCTACAAAATTGGCCATGAACGGCGTCGCGTCGGCCTTTTGGAAGTTGATGTTGCCTTTGTAGTCAGGCGGAGAACGAAAGAAGGTCTGGTCGAGCGCATGCGCAGCCGGGTGGGAGTCACGCTGAGTCTCGGCCTCGTCGACGATGTTGTCGTAGAGAGACTTCGACTTGGGTGAGCCCGAGCAGCGACGCAAGGCAACAGAGGTCATGGGCACTCAGTGAAAGAGAAATAAGTGGGAGGAAAGTGGGGGATAGCGACAGTGGGGCTCGTATTTATGTCCTGCAGCTGGGAACCCCAAAGAATGTCAGAGAAATTTATTGGAGACTTAGGAGGAGTTTCATCGTTACCGTTTAACCCCGTTTGATGAGGTCATGGCGCGTTCAAAGCGCGTCTGGTTGGGTTCAAAAAGAAAGTGCGATGGTTTTGTTGTTGTTGTTCGCCGCTTCTTTCGATAGATGTTCAGCTCATTATGGTTCTTCACAGCTTTCGTCCGCTGGCACGGGGGATTCTACGGGCCCTCGGTACGAGGGCTATCACGTCCGACATAAGTGGCATTGGGGAAATTGCTAGGGTAGCAGAAGAGAAAGCTGGGAGGGGCGAGCGGGATGAGGCGAGCCGCCCGGGGGTTGTAGCGGTCCTGGCATTCGATGATATTATCCCCTCCCCCTTTATTGATCACAGAAATTCGTAAAAACCCTGGATTTACAGCTGTTTGCATAAGAAAACAAATAATAAGATCAGTCAGACAAACGGAGAGACATAATTTGCTATGCAAAGGCGATGTACAGTGGTATTGATGAGGTTTAGGGTCACAATGTGCAGTGCAATGTTGTGTTTTCTCCAACATGGTCGTAATAAAAATAGGTTTTAAATTTTGTTATATCATGCGGTCGAGTTTTCAGAAAACAGGAGTGAGGTTCAGGGTCACAATTTGCAGTGCAATGTTGTCATTTTGAGTGTTTTGTAGATACCCCAACATGGTCGTAATGAAAATAGGTTTCAAATTTTGCTATATCGTGTGGTCGAGTTTTTTTTATCTTTCTTTTTCTGCGAATGATGCAAGCAATGCGGCCAAACCATCGAAAACCTCATGAAATTCATGAAATCTCTATCTTTATAAAATTACGCCTGTCTGAAGCCTTTGTGTCAGTTACCACAAAACCACTGCTGGTGCACATATTGCAATTTGTATTCTGCAGCTCTGAGTGCAGACCAAATTCGAGCAAAACAATAAGTATGTGAATCTTCGTCGACGTCTTTGTCAGGTTACAGTCATCCCATCCTTCAAAGCATGGGCAGAATTGATGAAGTTGCAAGTAAATTCAAGTCACTGGCGCCGGTTTGGCGCTTGAATTAGGCCTCGGAAAGTTTAATGCTGATAAATAATGATTGGCATTGTGTACACTTTTATAGGTGTGCGCATGCGCTTCCACTACGGCGACTTCGGTCACATCATTGGCGCCAGTTTGGCGCTTGAATTAGTGCCTCGGAAACTTTAACAGTTGCTGAACGAAAAACGGAGTTTGGCATTGTGTACAGTTTTATAGGCGCGCGCACGCTTAAAGAGATGATCATGGGGCCAAAAGCTCCGAGGAAGCGTCGTTTATTGAGCGCTTCCAAAGGTCTGGACCGAGCGCTTCCAAAGTTTCGGGGTGCTAATGCTATAAGCGGAGTTTAAAGGCTTCAGACGGACATCGGTAATTTTATAAAGAGAGAGATTCAGAAATTTGGAGGTCCAGAAGATGCCCATTGTCATTGGGTCAGTCCAGATCCATATGACAACCCTACGGGTCCGGGTTACCCACAGGTGCACTTGTGGACAGCCTCAATTGGAAGGTGTGCACCGATGCTCCGTCAATCGCCTTAACGGCCGCGTCAATGCACGTCAACGGCCGCGTCAGTCCCCGCCGGTCCGCGCCGCCCCGCGTCGAGCCGCCGAAGAGAAGTACATAGACAAAAGAATAGAACCGAGACAATTCGAGTTCCACGGCCATGTACTTCAAAAACTTGGGGCGGCTATCTCATGTCCGACGATGGGTCCTCGGAGCAGATTTTCGGAGCCCGAACGGCATCCAACTCCGCCCCTTTAATTCCCGTCGCCGACATATTAGAGAGCCCCCGCAGCCCAGCTTCAACTCACCTGAATCCTCAGAACTGCCACCACCATAATGGAGAGCACCAGACTCAACGAATTGGGTTCCATGTCCTTTTTGGACTGGAACTTCGACAACGAAGGAACGGCCAACAATGGCGGAAACTTCTTCAATATGACTGGAAATGGGAGCAACTTCGCCGTCATGCCGGACAATACAGCGTTTCTACCCAACACACACGCTTCCTCCGGTGACAGTTTTATGAAGTCGATTCCAGATGCAGCCAGCCTGAATAATCTCATCAGCGATCGTGGGTAGAGAAAGTCCTCCTTGGGTGGGAATTGGAAGGGTCGGGGCAATAATTGGCGTGATTATCATGTGCTTTTCTCATCTTTTTCAGGACTCATCAATTTCTCCCGCCCATGACCAGTGAGGCCAACGGTGCCCGTGACCATTCTGATAAAATCAAGCCAGGCCCTGCTCGGACCCCATTACGATTGAGCACTGTCTCCCAGAGGAATCCGCCGAAAATGTTTGCAAACCCGAGGATTATTGCAGAACAGTGGATTTGGATGATTTCACTTGGATTTCAGCAACGGCGCTCAAAGTCAAGGGCTCAATGATACTTGCCAACTGGGAGACAAACAATTACATGTAATAGCGACTCGGTAACTTAAGGATTATTCAACGAAAGACTTAGAAACTAGGGGGTTGAAGGAGAACTTCAAATTCTTAAGGGCCTGATCGGGGACACCAACTGGGCAGATTTCATAGGTAGCGTACATAGCGTAGCGGGTCCGGATCCTAGTGAGGAGTAGTTCTCCCGGTCGGAGCCGTACAGATGCACGATAAACGGGCCGCATGGTACGGGGCATCACGGCGCCGGCATTTTTCCCCAGCGATTCGGCTCCACAATTCCACTTATTTAAGACCGCTTCAGCTGCTGAACAGCGTTCAGAATATGTCCCGCACCAAGCCAGTAGCGCGCGCTTTGATGCGGACGGACAGAGCGACACAGAAAAGGTCCGCTCATACCATCATTATCCCTGGAAGTCTTTTTCAGTGGCGTTTCTCAGGGGACGTAGGTTCAGGCCGGGCACCGTTGCTCTTCGGGAAATTCGGAAATATCAGAAAAGGACAGAATCTTTGATACGCAAACGCCCTTTCCAAAGGCTGGTCAAAGAAATCTCGCAAGATATCAAGGCTCGTGGTGCACTGGAAATGATGACTCAACACTAGCACTGACGTTGAATTTGCAGAAGGTCGTGCGGTTCCAATCATCTGCACTCACAGCGTTACAGGAAGCAGCAGAGGCATATCTTGTCTCTTTATTTGAAGATACGAACTTTGCCACTATCCACGCAAAACGCATCACCGTGCAACGAAAAGACCTTGCTTTAGCACGGCGACTCAGAGGAGAGCGGGAAATACGGTGCCTGTCAAATATCCGAATCGGCCCACCCACCGTCGAATTCACCACATTCACCAAGGGGGCAATTGCTGAATGCGCGGAAATATCCAAACCGAAGACGGTAATCGAGTGTTATAACAGCATGAGGAGACCACTCAAAATGGAGTTCACAGGCGGGAGACAAAGTGCACGTCAACCGGTTGGAGATGATAATTGTCGAGGAAGAGGAAAAGCGCTCGAGTCTCCCCACTCTTCCTCTTGACAGCGGATTCTTGCTGCTGCCAGAACACGAGGCCCAGGCGTTGATTGGATAAGGATATGTCGGGAGGCATTTCTGCTCTACCTACCTACATACCTACCTGCTATTCATTTTGCCGAAATTCTGGTTGATGTTCGATGGCGGCCATCACTTAAACCTCGCTCATCACGCTTGTATTTTCCCGCACTGCAGACTGTTAATAGCAGTGGCAATGTATTCTCAAGAACGGAGTAATGAATGTGGACGGAAAGGATTATCTGTCCTCAAAGTGCACGGGGTGCGTGTTTTGTTGAACTGCCTTCTTCTGCTCACCGCCAACAGCGAATTTGATTGGGTTTAGAGGTGGGGGCGGTGAGTAATTGTGTACACTGAGTTGGACGGTAATGCTGACACTTTCTTTTTAAAGATCGGGAGAAAGTTGTTCAAGGAGGGGGGACAAGAATCCGTGGAACCAGGGAATTCCGGTCAGGGAACGACGGTGGGGAATCGTAGACTCCTTGCGGAGATAAGTACACTAATTTGCAAGTTAGGGGTGCAGTATGGCATCGACCGAACCCCCGTCAACAAGATGGCGGCTGAGTGGTTGGGAGAGCCACCTCCTGTGTAAACAAAGATCAAGAAAACATCAGGATTATCAAGTGGTGTTCGCGCTAAGAAGTGTACACTTTATGGACAAAAAGAATGACCGATCGGTTTTTGGACTTCGGCAGGACAACAAATGCATATTTTTGGCTAAACCAAGATATGACAGGTCTCAGGAGCACGAGAACAACATATCTGCACAGTTGATTGGATCAAATAAATTGATGCGTCATCATACCGGGCACAAAAACGGAAAACCCAAGATTTCACAATTTTCAACTCCTTCAAGGATTTGGTCAAGGATGAGTTGGGTGCCTCAAATTCAAGTTCGAGTTACTCTCATGAGTTCCACAAGTCGAATCATGCAAAAATATACAGACAACAAGATACGCCGCCGCTACGCTCCGGCAGATAAGAGCGGAGGTCTAGAACATACCATTCGTACTCGCGATCTCTGCAGATACGCATCGCTATGTCGTCGAAAGAAGCAGAAATAAAATATCATAGAAGAGGTAAGACAAACATCAACGAAAGTACGAAGAGACCAAACGGAGGCACCAATTGGGGAAAATCCTTATGCTTTCTCTTGACGCTTCCCCCGGACCCCGTGGGGGTGGAACCACGCACTTTGCAGAACGAAGTCCTTGATTTGACGGTGCTGATTTGTAGGTGCGGCAGGGCTGATCAAGTAAGTCTTCGCTGCCCACAATTGAACTTTTTCAGTGCGCAGCGGGCCTCAAACTGATTTTTGTCGGGCAGTGTGCATTGGAAAGCCAGCAAAATTCTGAGCCGAAATGCCTGCAAGACCATGAACACCTTATTTGAATGACTTGCTTAAGTTCATTTGAATGACGGGCTCGGCAGGCTTCCGGATCAAATTCCCAAATCCGGTGAATTTAACACACAATTGAACTTTTTCAGTGCGCAGCGACAGATTTTAGTCGGGCGGTGTGCGTTGGAAAGCCAACAAAATTCTGCGTCAAAATGCCTGCAAGACCATGGGGAACGGTGTATTACTGGGTGAGCTATGAGGTAAACAATGCGGAAATTGAACACATTATTTGAATCCTGTGTTGTGTGACTGTCCTGGGTTCACGCTCTTTTTTCCAGTTTCCTTGATGGCTCTGGAGGGTGGTCCGAAAGGTATCATGATTCACAGGAAGTCTCTTCAGAAGAGGCTGTTAACGAGCTCGAGCATCCTTCCATTCAATTTCTGTATCCTGTATCCTGCATTAAGGTTTGGAATAGTGACAGGAAATGTGTAGGAAGTTGAACTTGAAGGGATGCATCACGCAACAAGGTATGTACGCGGATACGAAGAACCAACCGAAGGAACGAACGAGTTCATACCTAGAAAGTCATAGATTACGGGCCAGCCGACGGTGGTATACCTTGTTCTGGGAAGTCGCGAAGGTCCCATCCTTCAAAGCTATTTCAATCCCCCGCGCGGTGCTTTCATCAAGCTCACATGCACTGGAATTTCAATGAGAGATCAAAACCTGCGAAAACGGGTGTGACGCACCTAATTGCCTCAATTAGAGGCAATTTAATTCTGGTCATCATGATTGCGCTGGTGAGGTGCTGCATTTCACGTGTGGCGACGTTATGCTCCACGAGAAATTGCCGGAGTTCGGACGTGTCTGCCCCCGTGTTCGCAAATGTACACGGATGAGTGAGCTTGCCAGTGATGTGGGTTAGCACACGGCGCAAGAGAACGCGATGGCAACGTACGTGGTCCCGAACTTCGATCAAATCACAGCCTGACTGATTGTCCAGGAGTTCTATGTCGGCAGCCATATGCTGGTATGAGCTGGGAAGCATTTTACACGTCGAGGGCGCGTCGGGCGCGTCATGGGGTGCTTGATGGTGGTGGTAGGAAAGAGAGAGGCACAAACAAACGCTTCACGTCTCACGTGCAAATAGTGATCCGAGTCCGCCATCACCTTCACCAAGTAGGGCAGATACCCCAAATGGCTATCCGTCGCGTTCGGCAGCATCTGTTGCAGATTGTCGAATCTGCCTCACTTCAAATCCATCTGCCTCAGATCAAAATCTATCTGGTAGTGTCACTTTGTATATCCTGCCTAGCGAAGATCCGTCAGCATCCGTTTGATCGAAGAAAAATGATTTCTCACGTCATCCCATGCGATAAGATACACCGGCGTGGTCAGATCCAAGGTGCGAGTGTCGATATCTTCGACATCACTCATGTCGATTGCTGGAGGGGGAGGGCGAAAATAGGTGGCTAGCTGATGGTCTAAATCAACAGCGTCCTCCATATCGTCGTCCGAGGGTGGGTACTGGAGGCTTGCATCTGAATCGGATGCATTGGATAAGGTACTTAGGGGGCATGGGCGAACCGCTCACATCACATGACCTTGACACCGCCAAATTAGTGCCCATCAATGTACTTTGTCCCTGACTCTGAGCCTAATGGCGCCTTTTTCCGTGCCAAATCAAAAAATCTGGTCCCAAGGAGATGTTGTCATGCATCTTCCGCACAATCCTGTGGGGCCAGATTTCTTGATTTGGGCCAGAAAAAAGGGCCATTAAGGTTTTGATCCAATATGTCCCAAATGGGGTGAGGTGAGCAAATCGTCCATGCCCCCTACATACTTACCTTACAGCATCATCATGATCGGCCGAGTGATTAATGATGTAGCCCTCGGGCGAATAATGAACACCGCCGTAACCGCCGAAGAATCCTGTCAAGCTGCGACGACGAGGAGTGCTGGGTGCAGTAGCGTGTTCCGTGTCGATGGCATGCGAGACAATCGGAGCGTCGGGAGCATTGTCATGAGACAAGGTGGAGATGGAAGCATCTGGAGTGGTGGCACGGGAAGAGGCAGAGATCGAAGGCGAGGATGAGGGAGGCAGCGTCGACACTGTCACGTTGGTGGTCGCTCCGGCAGCACGAGCCGCCCGAGCTGCGGCCCGAGAAACCGGCTGCAGTTCGGCTCTGGCACGCGCCAACCTGCCAAGCATCCCCGATTGCAACGTATGGAGCGGGAGGCCAGCACGGATACAGAACACAGCAGTCTTACCACCACGTTTACCATTCCGATTGGCAGGCAGGCACCCTGCCTGCGGGCAGCCGACACACTGTAAAAATGAATCAATAGGGAATCATTTGAGCACAGGTAAACACGAACAACTTGCCGGTACCCGTCGGCGTTTTTGTTCGTGTTCAGAATCGGACCGGTAAGATCATGTCCACGGTGATTGGAAGGCAGGCGCGCAGAGAAATGAGGGTAAAGACTGTGAATTTCGAGATTTTCCCTCCACATCTGGTTTATCTGACATCGTTTGTCTTTCTTGGTGCCCCGGACTCCGAGTGCATGGGTAACGGGGTAAAGAATAGCGTGGGAGGCAGAGAGGGAGGATCGAGGACGTCGCGGGGACGAAGCAGTTGCAGAGTGAGTCGAGACCATTGGGAGAATACAATGTTTTTGGGGCTGAAGCAACAGCACATTCCTCTTGTTATTTTATACCAGCCTTGCTTGTGAATGCAAGGGACATGGATCGACCGGCACAGGCAAGATCTCAGGGTCAGGATGGAATGGGAAAGATTCCAAAGCAACCAAAAAAAAACGATGTGCACTTTTCTTGCCGCTTACTTTGTTTAGATGCGGTCAATCGGTGTGAGCACCTGCTTGCGAGTGTGAAGGACCTGGATCGACAGGCACAGGCAAAAATTCCAGAGTCAGGATGGAATAGGAAAGATTCTAAAGCAACGAAAAAAAAACCATGTGCACTTTTCCTGCCGCTTACTTTGTTCAGATGCGGTCCATCAGCGTGAGCATCGCAATTTGATGCGGCTGTGTTTGTGCTTGCTTCCCATTGGTCCAAAAAACTTCGCTTCGCCGCTTAAATTTAAGGTTTTATGGGTCCACAAGCTTGATGATCACAATTTGATGTGGTTGCCTTTCCACCTATCGCATGGCGGTCCAGAAACCTATTCCAACCCTGACCGAGTTTCCCGGCGTGTGGTGCCCAGAAGTTTGGACGTCCCAAGCAAACACGCTTTCTTTCCATATACAGAAATTAATCAAGTGGTCAGGCACAAACAGTCGTTGCAGTTGAATTTTGGCGTCGAACCATTGTGAATTATTGGCGAAAATAAGAGCTAAATAATATGAGAATAACATTCAATATACTCACTAATCCGTCAAGTACACCATTAGCATTATTGAGAGTACTTTTGAACTAGCCTCGTTGTCTTACTCTCACGCTGTGATTCTTCAATACCCACCGTCTCGTTACTCACACACTGTGATTCTTCAAAACCCACGGCCCCGGTCATCCAGACAAGTCTGCTGATCTTCCACTGTTGAATGTTGGATGGAAGCGTAGATAAGAGGAGATAAGAAGCCAATCTGCTAACATCAAAGTGAAAAAACGTCATTGTTTGTTTCGGCCACTTTGATTAAACAAACACCCACATGGCAGCTGATCTCAACCGTGATTAGCGGTTAAGATTTCAAATAGGACCCTGTATGCATACACGAATCGAGATCCAGCACAGCTGCGAGTATAATCAGCAGTCAACACCGGGTCAGATATATCCATTTTTTTTCTTGAGCTCCCGCGGGAGCCCTCAGCCTCCGTGCTAATTAAGAGCAATCCTTTGCTCAGATTTACCTCCATACTCAGCGGACGCCAGCTTTTTGCTCGAGAATCACATGATGATATCCACACGCGGTCTGCTCAGCGCATCACCGATACTGGGGTGAATGAGGCGGTGGCGTACCAGGTAGTCCTGAAGGAAATGTGGGATGGGCTTAGCGCGGAGGAGAAATCCGACTGGGATAGCCAAGCAGAAGATGAGACCGGTGACATAGAGCTGTGGGTGACCGAGTTTTGTATGCTTGACTTCGGCCGCTAAATAGTGCAACACTGCAGGAACCAAAAGGAATTTTCGACCAATATCCATTTGGCACTGAGGGGTCTCTGCCGGGGGGGGCTCATTGGCGATGCTGAGATGATTCTATTCTATGGCTTTCGAAAGGTAAAGAACGGCGACCTTCTAGCTGGCAGGTAGGCACATGTTACCGGGTCTTTCATCAAATGCTCACCTTGCTTCAGTGTTCATGGACATTCCAAACACAACAAAACCCACTTTGGTGGCAACGATTTGGAGAGTTCCTATGGCATACCATGGGCCCAGTTTGTGGACAGTGTATTGCCCTGTGAGTGTTACGGCCTGAACCTTGACAGAGGATTAATCGTGTCCAATACTGTCCTCTAGGCCCTGTTTTTCCGACTTCTGCGTCGGTCATAGTTGATATTAACGGTGTGGTAAACTTCCTTCCGGTTGACGTTGAAAAGATTCCGGTTGCTGAGCTCCGGGTTCTGCTCGAGGATTATCTCAAGAAATGCTGGGGTAATATGTGCCTGTTTCAATGCTACAAATCGGAGTTCTCACCACCATCCAGTTCACAGGACTCCGGGTAAAGCAAACGAACTTCCCGTGCCGTGGGATGAGATTGCTTCGGATCCTTCAAAATTCTATGACAATCGGAAGTTCACTTTGCCACTAGGTCTAAAATTTCCGCAGACTATGAACTCCGTTGAGACGTTGATGTTCGGGGAGTTTTTTAACTCCATACGCGATTCCGTGCCATTCCATTTCACACCGGATGCCTCAAGACCTGAGGCAGTACCAGCGCCATCCGATCAACAGGTCGAACGTACACCATCCCTGCCTCCCATTCCACCCTTATCGACTGAGAACGACATGAGCGAACAAGGGAAACAGCAGTCTGGGTTAGAGCTCGACCAAGTTTCTCCGTGTCAGACTGCTGAACCGCTGCCAGGGATAAGCCATCTGAATTGGGTTCAAATGAAACACCTCAGTCGCCAGTTTCACCCCTGCTGACCCCGCGGAAACGAAAGCGGCAGCAAAAGGGGAGGAGCAAGAAACAGCAGACAAGGTCATACCGTGGCTCTCTCATTCTTTATGTGCCGATGTCCTGAAACTACTGCTAGCAACGACCCGGATGGAAAGCAAGATCATGAGTCGGAAAAGGAGCTGGAGATTGTGCCGAAGAAGCCAAGACAGTGCCTCGCTTCAACTGCAGCTCTCCTGGACAGCTATCAGCAGAGGCGATAAAAATTTTGCACTTATGTGCCTCGCTTCAGCTGCGGCTGTCCCAGACAGCCATCAGCAGAGGTGATAAAATTTTTGCGCATATGTGCCTCGCTTTAGATGCGGCTGTCCCGGACAGCCATCAGCAGAGGCGATAAAAATTGCGCACATATGTGCCTCGCTCTAGATGCGGCTGTCCCGGACAGCCACCAGCACAGGCAATAAAAATTGTGCTCATATGTGCCTGCAGAGGTGATAAAAATTGTGCACATATGTGCCTCTCTTTAGCTGCGGCTGTCCCGGACAGCCATCAGCAGAGGCAACAAAAATTGTGCTCATATGTGCCTCGCTTTGGCTGCGGCTGCCTCGCCTTAGCTGTGGCTGTTCCGGACGGCCATCAGCAGAGGTGATAAAAGTTCTGCACATATGTGCCTCACTTTACCTGTGGGCATCCCGGACAGCCATCAGCAGAGGCAATAAAAATTGTGCGCATATGTGCCTCGCTTTAGCTGTGGCTGTCCCGGACAGCCATCAATAAAAATTATGCACATATGTGCCTCGCTTTGACTGCAGCTGTCCTGGACAGCCATCAGCAGAGTTGATAAAAATTATGCACATATGTGCCTCGCTTTGGCTACGGCTGTCCTATGGCGGTCGGAATGTACATTTAATCCTCCGCAAAAGTTTTCGGTGATTTCCGGGTTTCCGCAATACAAACAGGTCTTTTAGCGCTATCCCCGCAAAAAAGACAAGTGTCAATCACCGTCTTTGTCTTGCGGGGAAATCAGTGATTCCCGCAAGATAAATTCGGACCCCCGCAAAATATAGTGTCCACGCCAGCAAAACTTTTATGACCGCCCGCAAAACTTTTTTCGTTCCCAACTTTCCGCGAGATTTGAACCAAGTCCCAGTCAGAGCAACTATTGGATTGGCTGTACAAAAGGAACGTGCGCCCAGGTAGTATGCGAATAAAGAATGGCGACTTTCGGTATTTGAAAAGGTATGGATGAAAGTACGAACATGCTAGTTTTATCCTTCAGATGTGGAGGATCGTTGGGCCCATGGACCACCATGTCCCGAAGGGCCGCACGGATAGGCTCGTCGGTTTATAGTGCTGTCAATTCCGTCACTGCTCGTTTGATAATGTCCTCCTCGGCCGTAGCGTAGCCGGTACCCCATATCCATCTCACCGTGAGCTTCCGACAGCCGGCACACAAATCAGTGATTTCGGTCTCCTCTAGCGAGAACAAAAGGTCGACGAGGCGCGTGTGAACATCTGGACGATGCACTACCTTCGGAACCGTCGTATTCCACTCGCGCCTCCAGGTTATTTCGCAGATTGCCGGTGTAGGGCAATCGGGATCGGCGATGACCTTCGGGGGGATTGAATGTGAACTGTCTTCCGGTGCTTCTCGATGTCGGCCTTTGTTTTTACCAACCAGAAATAACCCACATGCCCGATGCGATCCATCCAAGCCATGTCGAGGTCGGCCAACGGTATCTCCATCAATTTGTGAAACGCAGGCTCAATCCATTGGTCAACGCGATAGAGGTATACAATTTTTCCTCCGATGGCGGTCCTGTTTAGCAATATGTGGGTATGCCGGGGACAAGAGATGTCGGAATTCGGGTGCATCCTGGCGGCAGTCCCAATTCAGGTTGGACGCCGTACACTATATGTAATAAATTCATGTTTCCTGCCGGAGGGATCCCGGAATTCCGTCGGGTGCATCCTGACAGCAGTCCCAATTCAGGTCGGACACAATATATTGACGTGACCCGCAGAGTTTGAATTGTATAAGAGCTTTGAAAAATGGATCATAGTCCATTATGAGCTGTACCCCGGAGATGTTTATTCATACGATGACCGGTGGTCATTTTGAATGCAGGGTTGAAATCGCTATGTTATGGAATTGGTTTCTGTGCGGGTGGGAGGAGTTTCGAGGTATGAACATGAGGTACTGACAAGTGGTAATAATGGCGATTCAATATGGGTGAGAATTTGCGGTGTTTGAACCGATTTTTTCTGATGCAACAGATTAGGTCATCTCGCATCCGAGTTCAGGGTTAATTTTTCTAAAACTTTGCGGGGGCCTTGGTTAGATCCTCCTTGTTAAATTCAAAAGAATTGTGTCCGACGGCCGGAATACTCCGAACGTTGTTTCAACCGATTTTTCCCGATGCGTCAGATTACGCGACTTCGCATTCGAGTTTTTCTGGGTTAATTTTTCTAAAACTTTGCGAGGGCCTTGGTTCGATCCTCCCCTTTAAATTCAACACCTCAAAAGAATTGTGGAATCTGTCCGACGGCCGGAATATTCCGAACGTTGTTCCAACCGATGTTTCACCGGACTTTGGGTCAAATACGTGCCGGCCAATATTTGGCCAATATAGGGTGTATTGGACAAATATTGGTCAAATGTTGTTCAAAAAAAGCCCGGCCAATATTCGGCCGAAACGATTTGTATTGGCCGAATATTGGCCAAATATTGTCCCGAATATTGGACACATATTGGCTGGGCCTTTTTCTGCTGCTTATTTCCTGCCTCGCACCTCACCCCAAATAGACAATATATAAGGATGCAGAATGTCATTTCAAAGTCCTACTACTACAGAATGGTGACTTTACTGGCGTACCTTGAGCCTCCCCCATTCAAGTTCACAGTCGCCACACGACTGCGACTCACTGAGCGTGGCCGTTCACGCGCACACGCTGTTACTCCTCCCGCTCGTACCCCGGCCGTATCCCCTTCCTATCGATACCTAGAGCCTGAAGTCAGCTACCGTGTCTGCGGGAAGAAGACTAATCTACGCACCACGAGTTGCAATGCAGCAAGAGAGAGTGTCGAGTGTACTTAAGTGGACACTGTGGAAGAACATGAGGTGGACGCAACGCGAAAACAGCAATTCGAGGGCGACTCGAACACCGTGGTTGTGAAGGTTTGACGCGACGGCGCTGTAAAACAAATACAAGTGAGCAGTACTCGGTAGAATGAGCCACGCACTCAAGGTTTCTTGTCTGCCCCTACATGTCACTTCCTGTTATGCATTATCGATTCAATCGTTACCAATCATGCAGGAGGACTGGACAACGCACCAGTTCCCAACGGCATGGATCCCCGGCTCAGCCTGGACCATATGGCGCTGTGAATGTCGGGCTTTCGCGCTTTTGGTCTGCCAGTAGCTCCTTGTGGCCCAGTACATGGTAAGAAGGTTGCGCTGCGTCGAGATTCAGCTGTGAACCCATGAAATGGACGAGAACATGCCTGCCATTTTGCTCGACTGTTGTGCGTTCGTACGATCTGCTGGGCTGTTCAGGATTCTCATCCACGCGAATATGGTGGGTTATAGAAGTTTCGGACGAAAAATGGAGTGATCTAAGTCGGGTTTGACGACCGAGGCACGCAGTTCCGCTCGTCGAGAATGGAACTGCTTAAAGGAAGTGCCACATCCGAAATTCGCTCTGAAACTTGGGGAGCACAAGGTGGAAGAGGAAAGAAATAAGTGTACAGAGTTTGAAGAGAATTGAGGAAGAGCTCCAGCCACGCGAGCGACCACGTCGTTGTATGGCGACGGCGGGAAGAGATGGTAATGACGTCAGCCAGACGTCAGAGGCGACTTGCTCAAAAAAATTTCAAGTCCAAATTGATGGCAAATTTAAATATTATGCAGCCAATATCTGGCCAATATATGGTGTATTGGCTGAATAATGTTCGACCAATATTTCGGACAATATCTGGCCAATATTTGGCCAATATACCCTATATTGGCCGGATATTGACCGATGCGTATTTGCCTCAAGGTCCGGTGTTTCTCGATGCGTCAGATTATGCGACTTCGCATCCGAGTTTTTCTGCCTTAATTTTTCTAAAACTTTGCGAGGGACTTGGGTCGATCCTCCTCGTTAAATTCAGCACCTCAAAAGAATTGTGGAATCTGTCCAACGGCCGGAATACTCCGAATGTTGTTTCAACCGATTTTCCCGATGTGTCAAATTACGCGACTTCGCATCCGAGTTTTTGTGGGTTATAATAATTTTTCTAAAACTTTGCGAGGGACTTGGTTTGATCCTCCCTGTGGAATTTAACGCTTCTGAAAAATTGTGGAATATGTCCGATGGCCTGAATACTCCGAGCGCTGGTTCAACCGATTTTTCCAGATGCGTCAGATTACGTGACCTCGCATGCGAGTTTTTGAGGTGTTTAATTCGACGAGGAGGATCGAACCAAGTCCCTCGCAAAGTTTTAGAAAGATTAACCCAGAAAAACTTTGTGGAATCTGTCCGACGGCCGGAATAATCCGAGCGGTGTTTCAACCGCTTTTTCCGGATGCGTCAAACTACGTGACCTCTTTTTTTTTTTTTTTTTGTCCGACTGCTTGGCATCTGGCTGATTAATGCTCGAACTCAGGAGCGAGGCGAGGTAACCAGCGCAGGCTGGTTACCCTGAAGAGGGAGAGAGAGCTAAACATTCTTGAATATACAAGAACATTATCATAAGCGATTCGCACTTACAAGCCAGGGCGGGGTCACATTCGAGAATGGTGAGATATGCAGACGGCGGAAGTAGACGCGATCCAGGTTCTGCGCAGCACAATTAAACAGGAAAATCAGCACAGAAGGACTGAGACTTACTTGGATAACACCTATGATCCAGATTTTCCTCCGTCGCGCCGAGGAAGTCGTCAATCACAACTAGATTTTGGTGGAATCAGAAAAGTAGAGTGCGAATGAAGATGGGGAGAACGTACGCCAGAAAGTACATTTCCAGGCTTTGCAAGCTTGCCTGCGAATTCGCCATTGAGGATGGGATGGATGTACTTTGCAGGTTTCAGACAGAAGCAAGTAGGGGTGGGGCAATGGGAATTTTTGATAACGAGATGGAGTCGGCTTGGATCGATCGGTCGACTAGCAGGCGTAATAGGACTGAATTCGGGGAGGAGAAAGCGGTAAACAATATTGAAATGAAGCATGCATTCTATGGGAATGTCGCTAAGTGCGATACACCGTTTACCATTTTGACAGTCGAGAGAGCTCGAAGTCACCCCACCTTCCAAATGCGCAAAGAAAACTTTGAGGAAAGAAACAGAAGAAGGTATTGCCTTTGCAATTGTCCACATTTTGAAGCACGTGACTTGACATCCTGCAAACCATTTCAATTCCAATGAAGTCTCAGGGCCATTTGTTAAGCCACACATCTCATAAATGGATAGCCCTAATCACTGCGAACATTTACAGCGATTCAGATCGCGCTCGGAGGCACTATTGCGTTTTCCAGAGCGCAATTACTGGTTTACATTTTGAGCCACATGACACTATTGCCTTTTCAATGGTCCACATTTTGAAACACATGCCTTGACATCCGGCAAGCCATTTCAATCCCAATGAAGTCCTAGGGCCCATTTTCTGAGCTGTGCAACCTGACATCCTGCCAGCCACTTCAATTACAATGAAGTCCCAAGGCCATTTTCTGAGCTGCGCGTCTCAGAAATCGATAGCCCTGATCACCACGAGCATTTATAGCCATTCAGATCCCACTCGGAGGCATTATTACATTTTCGTGACCCTATTGCCTTTTCAATGGTCCACATTTTGAAACGCGTGACTTGACAGCCTGCAAGCTATTTCAATTCCAATGAAGTCCCAGGGCCATTTTCAACGACATCCTGCAAGCTATTCCAATGCCAATGAAGCCCCAGAGCTATTTTCTGAGCCGCGCATCTCAGTGGATAGCCCCTGATCACTGCGAACATTTACAGCTATTCAACTCTCGCTCGGAGGAATTATTGTCCGTTCCAGCGCGCCATAACTGGCTTGCATTTTGAAACGTGTGATCTGGTCCAGATTTTGAAACCCTGCAGCTGTAAGTGTTCGCAGTGATCAGGGTTATCCATTTCGGAGAGGCGCAGCTTAAAAAATGGGCACTGGGACTTCATTGGAATTGAAACATCAGGAAAACCGTCCAATGGTAATAACCCTGGATTGGACTGAACTTCATGGAAATCCAGCTGAATATGGACGAATATGGATGGTTTCCTTTATTAGGTTCTAACAACCTGCCAATTAAATTACCGCTGTCCGGGTGATTTAACAGCGAATTTTTGCAGCAGGTGGCTGTTCAGTGGCTGTCCAGAGCCCGTGATCCGGCCCCATTTTCGAGTGTTTTGGACGGTTTGGACTGGGAAAAGGCAGCACTTGACTGACTTAAGGTTTGCAGGCATCTAAGCATTGAATTGAAGCCAGGACGCACAAAAATGGCCATGTATATATACATTGTCCGTTCCGCGCTGGCTTACACGTCGGGTTTCTGTTACCACGCGGCGGCTACATAACTGTGGATCGGGCGTCAATGTATGTAACGGAAACCATTCCAGGTTACCTTGGGGCGAAACCGATGCTAAACGCAAGCTAAACGGATCAACCGCTGTCGGCGATGCCTGCGACTCGCGCGGACCATTATGTGTGCCACACATATTGCACAGTTCTTTTTAGGTTCTGGAATGGTACATGTGCGTCCCAGAGAGCTTCGCACAAATCCTGAGTGAATATAACCCCAAAGCAATCGAGGGCGAGGCGAAAAAGTTTGATGTCTCTGACCTAAACCGGCTGCAAACTCGCGCGGACCGTTGTGTGTGCCACACATATTCCACAGTTCTTTTTAGGTTCTGGAATGTTAGATGTGCGTCCGACAGAGCTTCTCACGATCTCTGAGCAAATTTAACCCAGAAGAAATGGAAGGCGAGGCGAAAAGGTTTGACGTCTCTGACCTAAACCGGCTTTAAACTCGCGCTGACCGTTGTGTGTGCCACACATATTCCACAATTCATTTCAGGCTCTGAAATGTTACATGTGCGTCCGACAGACCTTCTTACAAATTTTGAGCAAATTTGACCTAGAAGAAATCGAAGGTGAGGCGAAACAACTTCATGTCTTTGACCTAAACCGACCATTGTGTCTATTCCACATTCATTTAATAGGTAAGCTACATTGGCGGCCAAACGAGCTTCTCACGAGCCCTCAGGGAATCCAACCCAGCTGCACTCAAAACTTACCGTCCCTCACAAAAATGAGCGGCCACTATCAAGACGATCTCCGGGTACGTTGTACACCGAACGCGCGGCAGCTCAGCTTCATTATTATCTACTTGTCGTAGTCCAGTTTATTAGCGCAAGGGCTTAAGAGTTTAGCGAGAACAGCCTCGGAGAAGCTTCGGGAGTTCATTGGGAGACGACGCGATTTGCCGAAGTGGCTGCGAGTACGCGGCACAAGTATCTAAATAGGTGTCTATTTCTATTTCTCTTGTGTGCCCTCGTTGGTTTAATTGTTATTGAAACTTATGCAATTCACTACAAATTTGACCCTATGAGCCCAATCAAATCCCTTTCCCGAATAACATTGTGCTGAGCTCCCCACGTGCGAAGTTTGAATACAAACCTTACCCTGGATTCAATTCGTTGTCTTGAACTCCCCATGAGCAGGAGGGATAAGGGAGCACTAGACATATTTAAGGTTTGAATGGAGCCCACAAGATATTCGCATTTTGAACCCTGTGCCCCAGAATGGCATTTTGAACCACATGCTTTGTAATGCCATTTTGAACCACTATTGAATGATTTAATTCGCATTTTGAACCCCATGCCTCAGAATGGCATTTTGAATCACATGCTTCGTAATGTCATTTTGAACCACTCTCGAACGATTTAATTCAGCCGAGCTCCTCCCAGCCATAATGTCGCATGGTCCGGCCCACCATATGCGTCCCCCGAAGCTGCTCAGCAGCCAGCGTCACAGTCACTGCAGCAGCAGTTCAATACTGCGAGCTTGTTTGCGCCCGGGGTTACAGCTGCGCCTCATTGCCATCTTAGCCAATCTGCACCTACCGTGACGAATTCATCATCCATCCCTACCGTCATGTCGCCCGATATGTTTGCAACACCCGACACTACGGCACTCGAGGGGCCACTTATGAACATGAATCTGGATTACGCGAATTACGCTGCTATACACTGCATTTTGACGGCTCCTGGAGCCACGTGAGTCCAGCTTTGGCGAGCCTTAGCCGAGATCGGTTGAGACGCCTCGGCAGGGTCTGCCCGTGGTCTGCCGGGCAAGGCTGTGCCCAGCGATGACGAGGTGCGTGCGAGGCGGCCTCGAACCACCTAGCACAACCTCTCTCGAGGTGCGCCGAGTCCCTCGGCGGACTGTGTCCTTCTGTAGTCACCTTCCTCAGTACTTGACTCAAATCCAAGCCCTCGTTGCCCATTTTGTCGCATCAATCAGATCAAAAGGCCAGTGGGAAACGGCCCCGGAAACCCGTGACCCGCGGGTTTCCCACGGATCCGGACATGATCCAGTGTCCTCGTAATTTCTGTCAGAGTGAATTACACGGGAAATATGGACCTAATACTTGGGGATGTATCCATTTCACCTAAAGATGAGAGGTATTTGATAGGAGCATCGGCGAGCTGAAAGATTCGAAGTCGCAACGCCATTTTGTCACCGTGATGTCACGGTCATGTCCTTCCCACGTCAACTTGAGATTAGTGGTGATCACTTACAGGTTGCGTACTTAGCATGGTCGAGTCCAAGAGCCCAAGTGATCCTCTGCATACCTTGAGCAAACCTCGGCAGGGTCTGCCAAGGTCCAAGTGTGTCCAGGTGTGCCGAGCAACCTCGGCGCAGGCTTGGGTCGAGGAGCCATCAAAATGCAGTGATACTCCCGTTCGCCAATTCGTCAATATAATCACATCTTCCCTGTGACGACCACCCTTCTTGCGTGGCGCGACTATCGCGTCGCTGTATCACCACCATCATCATCCGCGCGCGGTCGACACCGTATCGACGCGAATTCTTGGAGTTTTGGAGACTTTGTGCAGTCTCAAGGGGGAGAGTGTTGCGGCGCGTTTACCATTGTGCTTACGTTCTGAATCTGCCTGGGAGGGCCTGCTCATGGTGGTACGATAAAACGCGTCCTGTCACTGACCGTCACACTTTATACCCATTAGCCATTGTTCAGATGCCTTGATGTTGCGACGGGCTGCAAATGCTGGATATTGTGATATTTGGATGACGACGTCTTTGTTAAAGGTGCTGGAAACTTGGATAAACAAGCCAGGGCACTGGTACGGCCCTAGGGTATCGCACCACAAATCAACGGAATCAGATCATCACTGGATTCCGACCTGGCTGCTCCTTGCGCGTCGCGACTCCTGCAAGTTGCTTGCAAGCGCTAATCGCCAGTCGTTTAAACCGTTTGAAACGGTTTATAAACTGTTTGTCCTGAGGGTAAATTTTAATTGGGTTGACACTTTTGTAATTATTCTAAGAATGAATTCGGGCATAGAAGCAACAGAGATGGAGAACGCAGAAGAGATCATTGCCGCAGACGAAGAAGGTAACGAGAGTGAGGATGCGCCGGTTAAGGTCTGGGAGGAAATGGACAGCGCGTAAGTTTATCATTCGAACTTGGGAGTAAGGCCGTTGCAACTTTGCACGGTAGGACTCGAACAAACGCCGGAGAACTGTCGTTCGCGGGAAAGGTGCTATCTTGATGGTTCATAGTTGCATCAACGTCGCCGCCGCCCAGAGAAGCCTGCAGATCTACTGGGGTGAAAATGAGATTTGAATTCTTAGGTCAAGTAACACTACCGACTGTCATGGGAAGACTGATCCGTGGCTGAGGGAAATACGGGCGGTGGGTTCTAGGTTACCATGGTATTATCAGGTGCCTTGTGACTGATGGTCACAAAATTACTATATGGCACGTGACTTCCCTTATATAGTAAAGGAGCGAAACCTCCTATAACTCAACAACGGCTGGTCCACTTCAGTCCATTTGACCGGATATCGTTGTGGACCTGTTTTACATCCAAAATCGAGTTGATGTATAAAATTTCAGTGACGGGTGCCCCTTGGACCCAATTCTCGCTCGGTCGACACATCGACCAGCTCGCATTCGGCCCGAGAACCCTGACTGTGTCGAGCTTTTGCGATTTGGCTGAAGACTCCGAGTGAGGAGCGAATCCGCTCCATCTTATTCTAAAACAAGGGTCATTTATATATCAAGTATGGGTGCTTTCAATGTTCAAGTTTAGGTTAGTCACTCTTGATAGATGCTGTGCCATCGAAATGTTTGTGTGTCACTCCTTCTTTTGAGGCCCAAAGGATTTCTATCCATAAAATTAACTGAAAATTCCGATGCTAGCCTTGTCTCGTACTTCAGAGGTCTGGCTTCAATAATGGCTTCAGTAAGAGCCGTTATAGACACCAAATCGTGCTGTGGGTGGCTGCCGAAAACCATCGATAGAAGCAACCATTGAATATAATGCTGTACTTTGGCAAATAGGGGTTTTTTTGAACTGAAAATGTGATGGTCACCGCAAGAGGTAGCAGATCGGGTGGATCAGTACACTAGTGATGTTACGTTAGTTGATGTGATGGCAAACAAAAACAGGTCCTCGCAAGAGCCTGAGGGCGCAATAAATTTATCTGACCACTCAGTACGCTTGTAAGGCTTGTCTGGAATGCTGAACCACAGGTAGATTTTTTCCAGGGGACAAACTAAGAACTTTCGGATTTGTGTCCCAATTTGGAAGATACCAACTTTTCAATGTATCTCACTTTCGAAACTGTGCAACCTTCTCAATTTTTGACAGAGGTACTCCATATTGGATGAATTACTACTGTGAATTTCTTTGTGTGCCAAAGACCGGTACAATAAAGTGAACTGGAGAAAAGGCTTGTTTATTGATATTTGTGGTGGGTGGTCCTTCACGTAACATCAATCCGCCCGATCTGCCACCCCGTCGGAAGATGGCAGACACAGCCACTCTTTGTGGGAAGCTTGACCAAAAGAACTTAGTAACCTGTGATTTACAGCTCTTTGCGGAACTTAGGGCGCGGCCCGTTTTTTTCTTTCTTGTTTGGCACGTTTTCGCTGGAACAGCTGTCCGGAGCTCAATTCTTGCCCGTTTCCCTCGGTGGTTAGCTCATTCGATTCGTGCTGAAAATCCGCAGTCACCAGGCTTTTTAAATTTCTTGTTTGGTCCCCGAACGAAAATTTCACCGGAAAAATCCCGATCAAACAGTGGGA